>BFEA01000025.1:3581997-3596694 GCA_003427395.1 Chara braunii | reverse complement strand
GGTATAAAAGGGGTTCAAGGCATTCACCACAGTCAGTGTCCCAAGTCCCAGTCCCAATGGTCCGAATGGTCCCAGTCCCACGGACGTAACTGATTTGGCAGGACCAGCAGCCAAAGTGCCAAACTTAGGTCCCAGAGGTCAGTAGGGTCCGGTAGGCCGGACAGAAGGTTTAGGGTCATTAGAAGTCCAGTAGGCCTGGTACTAGACAAGAAAGTCCCAATATAAATTTTGGCAGCAGCATCCTGGAAAGTTCGGTGCGTTCCGGAACTGACAAAAATGCAGCGGACACCAGCAAAGACCTCAACCAAGTCAATGCCTATGTTGTGGAAGCTCTGCTAAATGCTTGTGCAACCATACGGGTCGACTGGTCGGGGAGATTGAGGAAGAAGCTGGCGCTGCAGTAGCGCCATAGCTAGGGTTACCAAGGAAGACGACAATCGCCATAGCTCGTAGGGTACTAGAAGAGAGAGAGAGGAGAGTGCACTCAGAGAGTGAGAGAGCAATCTCAGTGAGGAGAGTGAGAGATACAAGAGAGAAGAGAGCGCACGTACGAGCGCGTGAGAGAGAGAGAGAGAGAGAGAGAGAGAGAACTTACCTGAGTGAGGATAATGGATGGCGGCAATGGCCACATGTAGCCGCATGTACCATGAGCTTGGCACTCGGATAATTTTGGTGTGCCTGGAAATAATTATTTCGGTTTTCGGCTAATTGCCATCTCGCCACCTTGTCAGAGCGCTTTGAGTGGAATTCGGTCTGATGCATGGTAGCGATTGAAGATGACTTTGAGCTGGTTCGTTGCACTTAATTTGATTTGTAATGTTGTATTCTAATTTTCATGAGCTGGTTCGTTGCACTTAATTTGATTTGTAATATTGTATTCTAATTTTCATGCTCGGTGTAGAATTCAGCAGCCTGTTCCCAGCCTGGTATCCTAGCTCTTAGGTATGTTGGAAGCCTGTCATCAAAATTCTATTCAGATATGGCTTTCTTTTTCACACACACACACACGCACACACACACACACACACACACACACACACACACAACACACGCACACAACTCACACACACACACACACCACAAACCATGTGTGTCCAGTTACATTTGTACTGCTTCGTTCAGTTAAAGTCATGAGCAAATCCATACCTGCGGATGATAGGCACCTCCAGAAACACAGAGAAGAACTTCTCTAAAACTTTCTTCAGTGCTGCCTCTGTAGGGCTCTGCTGCCCTCCTGGGAGCTCTGAGCGATCAATCTCTGCTTGCAGGCCATCCCCCAAGTCAACCTTAATTTTCGCAGGTGTGTTCTGCTCCGAAAGCGTACTGGCACTTCTTTTCTTCAGAATAGCCGCTGAAAATCCCGATGCCCAAACCTGAATCATGTCCAGGAGGAAAGGAAAAAGGTTAGCATTTAAATTTAATCGGTTGGATAAAAGCATTATACTTTCGAAAACAGCAACGGCCAGCAAGGAAAAGCTCCCATCGCAGCACCTTTGCTCTCTACAAACTCACAAACGATTGTGCGCCCTCAACTACTATGCTGCAAAGCTAAAAGCTTGAACAAATAGAAATGACGAAGAGTCCCTAGTTGAAGCGTTCCCGACCCCTCTTGTAGCATCTGCCATAAATATTAATTAAATTCCCATAATGTTAAATCCTTATGAACAAAGCAGTTGGTTTGACATGTGAAACAGAAGACAAGCCCATCACACAGAGGGAAACAACAAAAGCTGCCAGCTCAGTCAGCTGGATGCTGGAAATACATGCCTCAAGTTTACCAACAAAACACGACAGACCGCCAGCTCTGCATCCCTATTCTGCAACGCTACGCTTCAACTCATAGAAGTGATGAAGAGCCTCTAGTTAGAAGCATTCCCCGCCCTTCGTCTACCATCCACCATAATGTTAAATCCCCCCTAACGAACAAAGCAGCTGCTTTGACATGTGAAACAGAAGACAAGCCACTACTCAACAGTGTCACACAGACGGGAGCAATATATGCTCCCAGTTTTTAAGTCGACTGGACGCAGAAAATACAAACCTCAACTTCACCGACAAAACCCTAAACCATAGCAGAATGCTTTACCGTGCAGATTCTACGAAACAGCTTCACATCGTTATGCTCATGTAGATTGTCCTGGACATGCAGATTATATAAAAAAAATTACGATAACAGGCGCTCATCAAACGGATGGTGCTAACAGAATGATTCACCGTGCCGAAGGGAGTATTAAAGTATTTCAATTACGGCCCGGTCCTGCTGAATACTATTGTGCACGAAGATTCTGCCAAACTTCACAGCAACTTCCATGTTTCAGAGGAGTGTACCAAAAGGCCTAGCTCAGTTGGTACAGCCCTGAACTGTTGAAATACGATATACTGATTGGGACCTTCAGTTCGAATCCCAATCAGCTCAGAAGAGCAAATGCTGAATTTACTTTGGGCTGTTCAGTGAGAAGATGATATCTCAAGGCTGTCGCCCTTTCTCCAGGAAAAAAAACGAAAACCTAGGGGAAAAAAACGGGTTTCAGGGAGACTGCAGGGTAAGCTAAGCCAGCAAGAATACATGATAGGCAGATGCTGCCAATTGAATATACTTCCGAGGTCGCATTCGCGCAAAAAAGTATACTTCGTGTATGTATTTGTTTGCAAAATAAAGGAGTGTGTTAGACCTCCTTAGAAAACCAGCTGCAGCCAAACTCCTGATCTGGGTTTGACATTCAAGCATGTGCTAATATTAGCTCCTTGCCAAACTCCTGATGTCAGGCTTTATGTGTTTACGTGTCATCTTTCGCAGCGGCCAATGGCCATGCTAATCTTCTGTGTATCGTTCCAATTTTAACGAATTTCCCTAGGGACCTGCAAACAAATAAACTGTCTATCAACTCTACCCTTATCGCGCCCATCGAGTTTTCATCCCTGTTTCAACCACCACAGACCTCACATCCAGCTGCTCATTCTGCATTCAGCCTACAAGAAAACGCACAACAAATGGGAATACCTACGCTAGCATTACTAGAGAAGGAAGTATGCGAACATATCTAAAAAAGCCTATGGACAGGAAAGACGACGACACTAATTGGCCCACCTTCACGATTGAGAGACTTGACAACAACAGAAGAGAAGAAAGCCTATGACACTAACCTGCCCACTGTCACAACACAGAGACTTGCAAGCGCCCAGTTAGAAAAATACGAAATTACCACGCGAAGCCACTTCCCACACAAGCAATCTCCTCGTTAAGGGAAAAGCGATCGAAGGAGATCGAACAAACACTCCTCACAGTACTCAGTTCAAGTTGTTCAACCCATCGCCATAGACAAGAGATACCACTTAATATTGTCTTGCAGGGTCAAGGTGTCTGTACTTAGCACAATTGCAGGTCAGGTGCACCAACTGCGAGGATCTGGGTCCTCGGCAGGCCTAAGGGGCCTCTTGCTGCAGATGTGCCCGCCCTAAGTGAAGGCGGGCCTGACAAATCACTAGAGGCCCTAAGCTGTCAATATCGTATTCGGGGTCCAGGCAGTTTCGTCATGCCAGTTGGTTGAGTAAAACACAGGCCGAGCAGCGAAACTTTCGACGGCCTTCCAGGCCTTTCCAAAATGATGCAGGCCCTGGACGAGAATCGCAGCCTCATACACAGACAGTTGGGAGACCCAACCGAATGAGGCCCAGTAGCTGCAAGAGAGGTGCAGCATCCTGGGGCCTACCGGAAGCTTCTGGGCCCAGGCCCAAGCCAGCCAGGCTGCGAAGACAGACAGGCTCTTTCCACATAGGAAAGAGCTCGCGGCCTGGAGGCTCGTTCGGGCACTTGCTGGCTGGCGGCAGTGCTGCTGGAGCTCATGCTCGCGTGCTGGCTGCTAACGCTGGAGCAAGGTGCTGCGCACGTGCGGTCGTGTGTGGAAGGAGGGCACTGCTAGCAGCGCCATAGCCCAGCCTTCATAGCTGTCTGAGGGCTTGAATGTACAGCGCAGGGGTGGTCTTCGGGTATACAGGGGGAAGACGTGGGTGTAAGACGAGGGAGAGGGAGAAGGATGATGATGATGATGATGATGATGATAATGTGAGGGCACATACATGGTATTGGCGATGGTCTGCTACGGGCAACATCTTCAATACTTCGTGGGCTGCTGACATCAACAGTTGCATCGTCAATTAGTAGGCAGACTGTAGCTGTATAGTGAGTAGGCTGGGCGCCAAGCGCCAAGTAGGAGATAGGGCCTGGACACTCATGTTGGTGGTGGCGAGAGCCAGCTCTCATTAACATTGGTTTTCAGTGTTACGATTCTTCATTGGTGTTATATTGGTGCATTTCTGCTTTCTGGATACAGTGATACTATCTGGCCTTCAATGTGATTGTGTATGCTGGTCATTGTCATCTCGCTATTGCTCATTTTCCTTGCACAACAGTGACCCCATCTTCTATTCAGTGGGAGGATGGTGGTAGTAGCACCTTGTGAGGTAGTGCAAGAAATGTCAGATTCACTTGACAGAATCCTGAACTCCCATGCACTCAAAGGAACAATCAAAACACAGCTTCCGTGATATTCTCCGCAGGTCCTAATGAAATTTTTCACGTGTATGCAGGCGGCTGCAAGGACGACACATTGACTGCGACTGACATCGATTTGAAGAAAAGAGTGACAAACTGCACACAAACTGCTCCAGTGCTCTCACAGCTACATGTCTGAGAGGCAGGCCCCACTGATGCCATGTTTGTGTGAAGCTAGCGCGGACCTATCCGGTCCTTCCATTACATTCTTACCTTCTGCAAACGGATGGTCTTTCCATTACATTCTTACCTTCTGCAAACGGATGGTCTTTCCATTACATTCTTACCTTCTGCAAACGGATGGTCTTTCCACTACATTCCTACCTTCTGAGAACGGGACATAGCACCACCAATAGGGCCTGAAGGCCCTGAACCTAATGATATCAAGCCGCGCTACAAAAGAGAAGTCCTATGAGGAGTGGCATTTGTCCTCCATCATTGAAAACCAGGTTCCACAACACTCATCCAACAGTCAGGGACATCCTAATCCAGACACCAACCTGTGGGTCAGGATCAACGACTGGTGCAGAGTCGACAATGCAACCGCGAATGTTCTGAAATGCATCTGGCACTCGTTTCTTCAGTGCCTCCAACACCGCTCCATACCTGCGCCACAGCAGAAAATAGGTCTCAATCAATCAGCTCTTGACATCCAAATGGTCAATCAGGAGGCCCCCCATTAACCCATAACCACCTGTTCTTGGCAAGGATGCAAGGATGCAGATCCGACATTCGCAATATACATACATCAGTTGCGATTTTGTTCACAACGTAGCGCAATCCTCATTACTCCAGTGCATATTCCATCCCTCCCTGACACAATGAGCAAGAGTACAGCCTGGGGTGCAAAGAGTACGCCCAGCTGTGCAAGAATACACCCAGCTGCGCAAGAGAACAACCAGCTGTGCAAGAGTACACCCAACGGTACATCAATCTGTAAGGTGTACACATTGGTTCTATAAGTGTACAAGACTACACCCAACGGTGCAAAGAGTACGCCCCGCTGTGCAAGAATACACCCAGCTGTGCAAGAGCACACCCTGCTGCACAAGAGAACAGCCAACAGCAAATCAATCTATGAAGGGTGCAAAGTGTACACCCCACTGTGCAAGAATACACCCAGCTGTTAAAGAGAACACCCAGCGGTAAATCAATCTACAAACTAGTATAAAGTGTACACATTGGTTGTACTCTTTCCTCCTTTCTTCCTTCCTTTCACAACAGGGTTAAACAAATGATTTTCCAAAGAAAAGGACAAAAAAACGAGACTGTGCAAGAATACACCCAGCTGTTAAAGAGAACACCCAGCGGTATATCAATCTACAAACTAGTATAAAGCTGTCTCTTATACACATCTAGATGTGTATAAGAGACAGAGTGTACACATTGGTTGTACTCTTTCCTCCTTTCTTCCTTCCTTTTACAACAGGGTTAAACAAATGATTTTCCAAAGAAAAGGACAAAAAAACGAGAACGCAGACATACCTGCGTCTCGCACGTCAGCTAGAAATCTGGATCTGGCCCTCGCATCAGTACGGTACAGCCATAATCGAGAAAAGAATGAACAACACAGTGACACACAATCTACTGGCCATCCTAACAGCAGACACAGAATTGGAGTGCCAACGAAACCCACATTATCGCCAATGGATTCAAATTTCAAACTCACCAGATCTGACGGTCGGTGTAATTCCAAACCCACAAACAAACGGGGGCGACCTCCCAGGTTCCATGATGACGGGTTCTTTCGAGTCCCGTAATTGGAAAATATGGAAGAGGTTCACCTACCTTGTTCTCCAGATCTAAGCAACAAGACATGACAGAACCATCTTGCAATCAGCCACACACACACACACACACACACACACACACACACACACACAGGGTCGACAGGAGCCAGAAGCGGTGGGCACACCACAATCCCAGGGGAGGGGCAACGGCAGCAAAACCAACGGACATAGCAAAGAAAAGAAAAAAAAAGAAAGAGAAAGTTTAAAACAACAAAAAAGAAAACAGAAAATAAACAGGTTTGACATGCTCATTTCCGTATCAGCCAGCATTCTTCATTTACAAAACATGTGGGGGATACTGCTGCTCCGACATGAAATGAAATCAATTGAGCCATTGCATTATCTCATCACTCTATCGAGATTTCAAAACCTGACCATATGAAACCACCCCAGTTGATTTTCCCCTTCAATTGCAAAATGACGAGTTCAGTTTTCCAAAACCCAGTGGGACAAGCAAGCTTCTGATGCAAACTTGAACATCACGTTATGGGGCAGCGCAGAGCGTGAAAACGAAAACATAGCTGTACATATGATATTTCCCAATTCACTACATTTATGATTGAACACATCATTCATTTATCACATCTCTAAGGGCATGCTCACACTAGCACTTCCCAAAATGCATCTGGCTGCACTTCCCAAAATGCATCTGGCTGCAACTACGGCCAGACCATTATGAATCTCACCGCAATCACGTCCAGAGCTCAGAAGAAGTAGTCCTAGTGTGAGTATGACCCTAATAACAGATTAT
This sequence comes from Chara braunii, assembly GCA_003427395.1. NCBI lineage: Eukaryota > Viridiplantae > Streptophyta > Charophyceae > Charales > Characeae > Chara > Chara braunii. Next base: position 3,589,601 of record BFEA01000025.1, on the reverse strand, counting down.
GGCTTGTTTACATTTCTCTCCCATGGCCGCAAACTTACACTACCGTCTTCACCCGAATAGAACGCCCGGTCATTATCGGTGCACCTGGACCCAAAGTTGTGCCAAATACAGCTATAATGACCGGGCGTTCTATTCAGGTGAAGACGGTAGTTACCTGACTGGTTCGCGGTTATGATGAACTTCCGCTGTGAAGAGATTCGCTGCACCTGGACCGAAAGTTGTGCCAAATACAGCTATAATGACCGGGCGTTCTATTCAGGTGAAGACGGTAGTTACCTGACTGCTTCGCGGTTATGATGAACTCCCGCTGTGAAGAGATTATACATTTACAATATATATATGATATACATACATATATATCGTCAAACAGAACTGCCGGTGAACCGTAGGCAGAGAGGGAGAAGAGGAAGAGGACACCAAACGAGGGGCTGTGACAAACTGTTTCGTCGGAGTTTCACCAACAGACTCATCAAGAGGAGGCTGCACACTCAACAGTCTGCAGAATCCCCTAACTGAAAAGTGATAATCCACCTCAACGACTGCCCGACAACTGGTTATATATTGTCACATTATGAATCCGAGCGCAAAGGCGGAAAAGACAAAACGAGAAAGGGAAAGAAGGAAGGAAAGCCCCACCTGTTCATCACCTCTTACGTACAAGGCGAGCCACGTGGATGACAGGTTGAGCGCTGGCTGCCCCAATCCCCGTGTGTCCCGTGTGTCACAAGGACCCACTTGCACGCAGCCAAAAGGCAAAGAGGTAAAGAAAAGGAGGAAACCAGACCTCACAGAGGCAAGAGAAAGAGAAAAGGAAAAAACAAAGGAAGAGGAAGGCCTATTAGTCAAACAAAGCAAATGACACATCCCACAGATAAACCAACTGCCACTGTCACAACAAAGTTCAACATATTTTTTTCTTGTTTTCTTTTTCCTTGTTTTCTTTTTTTTCTTTCTTCAGAAGGTTCTTTTCTTCTTTCTTTTATTCTTTTCGTGTTTTCATTTTTTTCTTTTTTCCTTCTTTCCCTAGGCTACCAGAGTGGCCCGGGGTCACTTGCCCGGCCGGGCCATAAAGAATAAAAATAATAAATTATTTTTAAATTTTATTTTTTATTTTAAATTTGGTAAAGAATTTCGATGTGACCCTGAGGTAAAAGTTGTTCAGTTTATTTTTCTGCATAACATAGTTTTTTCCGGGATTTTTCGATTTGTTTTTTTTTTGTTTGTTTTTTTGCTGGGACCTTCCCTTGTCCTTGCACGGGCTGGCCAGCCGGGACCCGGGCGGCCCGGCTGGTAGCCTAGTTCTTTCCTCAACTCCACATCTGGTGATAGTATCGAAAGCTTCATATGTCCTGCAATTAGTGTTGCTCCTGACCTACCTGATTCTATTGACCAGTCAGGAAGAGGAGCCCCCACCCCATCCCGGCAGATAGGAGGCACGCTGAGGATGACGTGGATGTTCACAAAGATACCCATCAAGAAGCGCTGCGCCAGCACAGCATTCAGCAGGACGTCTAGCACGGACCATCCCCCATCAAAACAGTCCTGACAAAGGACATGCTGTCCACATGTCAAAAAAAACACCAGGACGTTCATCACAGTGCGGCATCATACAGTCCTGACAGATCTTTAGCTTATTATTACTATAACCGTTATCATTTTTGTTGATCTTGTTGTTATTATTATAGTTTAATTAATAAAAGGAGAAAAAAGTTCAGTTAGATTACGGCCACAAAGTAACAGCGCCAGACAGATATGTGCATATTACGGTAATGTGCATCACTACTTGACAACCAGGTGATGGACTTACCTGGCTGTTTCCCATTCGAGCAAGACCGCAAATAGCTGACCATATATTGTCACATGATATCAGAGCGCCAAAGCGAAAAAACAGAAAGAAAACAAGGAAAACAAAAAAACTTAATTCGTTTTAAATCTTCTAAGGCATGGTGACGACGGCAGTGTACGTGAAAACCAAGGCGACCCCCATGCTGATGATGCTCTCTCAAGGCGGGCGCCAAATGCACGACAGAGACCTCAGCAAGTGCACCACAGCCAAACTTTCGCCTCATCAATTCTGGCAATCCCAAATTTGGTGATAGAAACTGCGGTCGTCGGTTTTTATTACAAGAAAATTGCCGAGGACAGTTCAACGCATCTACAATCTGGTGAAAAAAACTGACGTAGTCGGTACTTAACTACACGCACACAAACACACAAAAGCACACACACACACACACGCACACAGACACAGACGCGCGCGCACAACACACACACACACAAAAAAAAAAAAAAAAAAAAAAAAGATCATGTGTCGGCCGGCGAAGTACAGATCACCGATAGCCTGCTCGATTAAACAACACATGCAAACAACATGGCAACTCATAAGGAACGCGCGACAGTTTTTTGATATGGGAGGTTCATAATAAGAGTATATGAAGAGATGGGTTATACTCGTCATGCCCAAGTAAGGAAGTTGACGAATGAGCGGAGCGAGGACACGTCAGAGAACTACGTGGAACAAATACCGTTATCTGCCTAAGCAGACTGTAGAGGGTTCAGCCTCCTGATGAGTCGGGACCTTAACCCCAATTGTGATTAAGCATCAGAGACTGCCGGACAACTGATACCCCACAAGGACTGAATTCTACCAAAGACTGCCGGACAACTGATACCCCACAAGGACTGAATTCTACCAAAGACTGCCGGACAACTGATACCCCACAAGGACTGAATTCTACGCAGTTCTCTGACGTGTCCTCGTGGGGTATCAGTTGTCCGGTAGAATTCAGTCCTTGTGGGGTATCAGTTGTCCGGCAGTCTTTGATGCTTAATCACAATTGGGGTTAAGGTGGGTTATCACTTACAGTGCAATGAGTTAGGGGACTTTGCAGACTGTAGAGGGTTCAGCCTCCTGATGAGTCGGCGAAGCTCCGACGAAACAGTTTCTCACAGCCCCTCGTTTGTTGTCCTCTTCTCCCTCCCTCTCTGCCCCTCAGTTTACTAGGCAGTTCTGTTGACGATGTGCCTACGGTTGAGTCGGTGAAACTCCGACGGAAGTCTGTCACTGCCCCTTGATTATTGTCTTCTTCTCCCTCTCTGCCGACGGTTCACCGGGCAGTTCTCTGTGACGACATACACACCACACACACACACACACACACACACTCATATATATATATATATATCGTCACACCGTGTATCGGAGCGCAAAGGCGGAAAAAGACAAACCAAGCGACGGAAAAGGACGGAAAGCGCCACCTGTTCATCACCTCTTACGTACAGGGCCAGCCACGTGGATGACAGGTTGAGCTCTGGCTGCCCCCATCCCCGTGTATTGTGATCATCTTCTAATCCTTCGTCCTTCCTCGTTGGGCTATCCTCTTCTCTTAGAGAGAGAGAGCAGCCGGCAGGAAGAGAGGACGAAAACCTTCGAGTACAGTCGTGATTGAGCAGATGGAGACGCAGTGCAGCCTATCGCAAAGAGAGAACAGCCGTACAGTCGTGATTGAGCAGATGGAGACGCAGTGCAGCCTATCGCAGAGAGAGAACAGCCGGCAAGAAGAAAGGACGGGGAGTTTACAGCGTTCACTTCAACACTTATTACTAACATTCGCCCATGCCTTCCCTTGGCAGTCTCATTTCACATTCACACCTTGGATTGTATGTACTCTCAATTGTCTGTCTTCTCTTCTTCTCTTATTTTTGAGACGGGGGTAGCCCCTCGACAGCGGTGTACTCAACAGAATTTTAACTCTGTTGGTTTAACTCTGTTCGTTAGCGGTTACACGTGGTGGTGGGGTATCATTCCGCCCCGTATGGCAAGTACCCAATTCCGGGTGGTATAGTCTTGTTCACCCTCGTCTGATCTGTTTCTCCTTTTTTTTGGACATCAATTTCGTCCGACGTTCCTCTTAGTCTGTTGCTTCTTTCTCTTTGAATTGTCTTCTTGAATATCCAATATATGATAATTATCATTATAATAATAATTATCATATTGTATATCTTTCACTTTGCTTCTTTCTCTTTGAATTGTCTTCTTGAACTAAGTGTCGCACTTACGTCAGCCAGCCTGTGTTGCTAAACGTGTGGAAGACAAGACTTCGCTCCCCGGCTTCGCCACGTGGCGCTGCCTGAGCCGCTACTCCCCCTTCCCTCTCCGTCACGATCCATCTCTCCAATTGCTCCACCAAGCTCTGCACGTGCTTCTCTGCCTTCCCATCTGGTCCCAGGCTTAGCACCGACGACATCGGGACCACGAACGTGACTGCGTTCATCCCCTGCGACGTGTACCATTCCGCGTATCGTCGGAGATGCTTCTGCTGGCAGCCCAGCCACCCCAAGAGCACCACCGTTACCGCCTGCTTCTTCCCTCCTACCTCTCCCGGCCCATCTCCCGGTCCTCCTCCCCCCTCGCTCCGTCCCGATCCCGGCTTCGGAACGTGCCACGTATGCAAAGCACGCGGCCACACTGCTGTTGACGTCGAAGTCTGTCCGGATACCGGCGCGACCTCGTCGAGGCATCGCCGCGCCCATCGCACCCCCGCCGTCGGTACACCGCCGGCAAGAATACCGCCCCCCGCGCCGCTGGCCAGAAAAGACGAAGACGAGGAAAACAGCGCTGGCGAGAAAACCGCGCGCAATTGCGACTCCGCGATCGCCTGTGAGAACGACGGAAAACTCCCCTGCGGTGAGTGCACCGAAGACACAGGAATGAAAACCGCAGCGGGAGAGAAGATGTTCTTCGCTGGGATATTCATCGGCGATAGCGAAGAAGACCCTTGGATCCACGCCACGTGGCTGGAGGAACTCGTCGACGGCGGCAACTTCATGGCTGGCCACAACGGATCTCCAGAAGATGGACGGGCCAAAAAGGAGGACGATGATGAAGATGATTGTGCAGAGGGAGAGGAGGAGGGGAAGGAGGGGGAGGAGGAGGAGGAGGAGGCGGCGGAAGAAAAAGATGGTAAATTACTTCGCAGCTGTTGCAATTCGAATCCGTCTCCATTGTTCTTTGACTGTGACAGCTCAAACAACTTTCCGTTACCATTGATTGACTGGGCCGAGAGGTGCGGATGAGAAGAAGCAGGAGAATGTTGGGAAGAGGACGAAGATGAAAAAACAAAATACGGAGGAGAAGAAGACGAGGAAGAACGAGAGGAGGAGGGGGAGGAGGAGGAGGAGAAGGAGGGAGAAGAAGATGCAAAGGTTCTCAAGGAGACATGATGTTTGTCCGAAGATGGCGGGAAAGAAGACACCTGCGAGTTCCACGGAGAATTTCTGGACGAACCTGGACCGACAGATTTGGACAGATCGCCATCGCGCAGGTGGTCAGATTCTGCTGACGTGGCACGATCCAGAGGAAACAAGAACGAGGGCCCGTCATTAGTTGCTGCCGGGTAAAAGAGGATCGGCACCTGCGGAGGTCTGACCGAGTTGGGGCCGTTTCTAGTGGAGCTCCATGGCTTCTCTCCCCCGGTATTCTCCCCCTCCGCCGTGGCTCGCGCCGGAACATGGGCGGGGGAATCGGAAGTTGAGGCGGCAGCTGTGGCCACCGCAGCAGCAGCTGCCGCCGCCATAGTCGGATTGTGACCCCACAGCCTTAGCGCCGTAGCGACCGCCATCGCTGGAAGTTCTGGCGATGGCGATCGCGATCGCGATCGCGCACACACAGGCTGCCCTCCTACCGTTAGTAGCAAATTGAGACTCCGACGCACCGCCAGACCCCGGCCCTGCCACGCGCGCGCCACGTCGGAACGAGGCTCGCGCGCTAATTGCCCGCCGAAAGTTGCGATTCCTTTCCCCCCGACCAATCCTCGTCCGCTCCCTCCTCGTCGTCTGCGCACATCACCGACGGAACTGACGCGCAACGTTGGCGGCAAGGCCGCAACAGTAAGAGCCCGCCGTTTTTTCACCTCTGGATCTCCCCGACCTGCCAATTTGTCGCATCCAACGAGTCGCGCTGTCGCACGATGATTGCTTGTCACACAATCACCGATCGCCTCTTCTCTTGGGTCATTGACGAGGGCGAGGCGCCTGAGCGCGACATGACCACTTCGACGCAATCTGCATGATCGATTCAATGGCAGGGAAACGCCGAGACGAAGCCGCGAGCCCATGCGAATTTTCGACACGTCCGCTCTTGGGCGCGGGCAGTTTCTGAATATTTCCACTTTTCCAATGGCTGGCTGCTTAGCCAGGCGCGTTGCCAGCTTGCGAATGAATGACTGGTTAGCCAGGCGCGTTGCCAGCTCGGCTTTGCTGCAACGTTTTTTCCCGCGAAAGCAGTCCAGCTAGGCACGCAACCGTCAGCGGCGGGACTTGGGATGACAAACACGCGTGACCGTCAGCGGCGGGCCGACTCTTCGTGCAGCGCCTACATGGCACCTAACGGAGAGCTGTGAGACCGCGTCCTTTCCAGGAGTGAGATCGCCATTCACCAAAAGAAGCGGCAGTCGAGATACGCGGACAAATCGTCGTGGCAATCGAATCACCACCACAGGGGAGAACAACAGACTTGTGGTTCCCAAAGCCGCTGGGAACCGAGGTCGGACAAGAAAAACAAATCGAACCAACCGCTGATTCTTCTGGAACGACCTCCGCGCACCGCTCATCAAGTGTGAAAAAGGCAAAAGCTATGGAGGATGTATAATTCCACATTCTAAGGGAGTAGACGTTCTCCATTTGGCACATTTGGTGAGTGGTGCTCTGAGGCCGGACGTTCAGACGCCATTACCCACGCTGTTGGACAGATTCCCGATTGCCTGATGGCACCGCAGGCACCCCTGATAATCTGTGATGTTCGCAGCCCGTCAGGGATGCGGTTTATACCCCTGAATCAAATTTTCGTCGTTCTGTTGGCAGGCAGTCAGGGGTGCTTTTACCCCCCCTGAGACATTTTCATGGTCCGTCTTTATACCAGTTCGCAGTCCGTCAGGGGTGCGTTTTACCCCCCTGATAACATTTATCATCGTCGTTCATTATACGGTCGTCGGAAGGCTGGAAAAACAAGGCATGGCAGTTTAGGGGGTGGTGGCATCTTATTTGAAACTGCAGGACCGGTAGCTGCTGTGGGACCGCACGGGTTTTGTTCAAGGACCTCGTAGGACCGGTAGCTGCGCGTAGGAGGCCGAGGAGGCCGCAGTCCTTTTTCAAAATTGAAACGGTGCGGGTCCACTTTTCTTGATTGTATACCGCATGGGCACGAGGAACGCAGCCCTAAGGTAGCTGAAGCGATTATTTTGTGGTCTTATGTGTGAGAGAGAGAGAGAGAGAGAAAGAGTATTTTACTCTTAAGTTCTAGTGCATCACACACACAACAAACTGAAAGTTCTAAATCTTCGAAGGTCATTACTTCTTGTAAGATATGTAATATTTTTCTTTTGATTTTTTCGTAATCAATATTTTTAAATGCTTCATAATTTTTAGATTTTTTAAAAATTTGTGTTCTAGCGATTGTCTTTAATCTCTTATGTTTTATTATTGTTGTATTGTTTTCGTCATTTAGGTGAAGCAATTATTTTGTGGTCTTACAAGAGAGAGAGAGAGAGAGAGAGAGAGAGAGAGAGAAAGAGAGGCAGCGAGAGAGAGAGAGAGAGAGAGAGAGA
>BFEA01000025.1:3536937-3563517 GCA_003427395.1 Chara braunii | reverse complement strand
TTTTTTTTCCGCTTGGAGCTTCCTTGATCCTTGCACGGGCTGGCCACCTGGGACCCAGGCGGCCCGACTGGTAGCCTAGGTATGAATGTATTAGATATTTGACATACCTTGATTCATAGTTGGTGTCGAGGCTGGTGGTTCTTGAATCTTGGTCCATATGTCGTATATGTGTACTTGAGTGTTTATTGTTGTACGTGACTCTCTCAATCGGGCGCTGAACGTGTGGTGCTCACCAACATTCATCACCAGTCAAGCCCGTAGTTTGTATATGCTTGATTGATAAAGGAGGCGTTATTGGCGAGGTTTGGAAGTATGCACTTGCAAATGCAATGCAGGTCTGTTGTTTCAAGCTGCGGCCAAGGCCATACCATTTCCTATTTTAGACTTTTCCACTTTTCCACCCTGTCGCTGCTTTGTCACCGTTTGGACAAAAACCGCGTGCACGGTCCCACGGGCAACTACCGATCCTGCATTTTTTTTAAAAACTGCCACCTACCGATCCCGCATTTTTCAAATAAACTGCCACCCCCCCCCAAAGTGTTGTGCCTGCACTTGTATGCATTTTTCGAACCTTATTGGCGAGGTTTATAGGTAGGGTGATTGTTGCATGTAAAAAAATGATTATTTATGTGTATGTTTTAAGTTTAGTGTGTGTGTTTGTGTGATACTTAGGGTGTTTGTCTTTATCACATTTGTTAGTGTTGGAATGTGTTAGATTTAGGTAATTTGTATAGTATTAATGTATTAGATATTTGACATACCTTGATTCATATTTGGTGTCAAGGCTGGTGGTTTTTGAATCTTGGTCCAAATGTTATATATGTGTGTGTTTGAGTGTTTGTTGTTGTAAGTTGTTTTTTTATTAAATGAAAGTTGTTTTGTCAATTAATGAATCGGTTATGTTTGACAAATTAGTTATGATTGAGAGGTGGTTGTAGTGTGTGGGTGTGGTGTAATTTCATTGAGGGTGTAAATACAAAGTTCCTTATGAATGAATGCCCTATATAGAGGCATATTTAATTGAGAGAAATCATTAATATATGAAAGCGGGTTAGGCAGCATAAGATGTTGAAGCATAACGAGAATAAAAACCCCACAATCTTGTGAATTAGTTTGTTGAGGTCCTTGTAAGCTTGTAGTAGGTGCATTTTATAGTAGGTGTGAGCAATTTGTACGAGTGGATAATCATCATTTGATCTTTGAAAAAAATGTTGTATTGATAGTTTTAAGACTGTCATAATAATATATAGATTGTGTTTCAAGGTTTAAACATTCAAGTGTCCAATAAATATTGTTTATGTTTATTGGGATAATAAAATGAGTGAGTGTTGTGAATGGTCGAAGTATATTTATTCTTCTGATTTGTCGATCAACACAGGGGTAATCATATTTTGTTATACCTTAGTTGTATGTGAATGTGTTTGCAATGAAGATAGTTGTGGTTTTATCCATTATTAGTTCAGCATAACTGTTTATAGATATATCTGTAAATTAAAATTGATAATGAAAAGTAATGTATAAACATGATGCAGAATCGAGTGAAATTGGATTGATGTTTTCATCATTCGAATTTTCATTTGTTTGTTCAACAATAAATAGAGATGGGGTATGAAGGATTGATTGTGTAGTTATGAAATGTGATGTTGTTGATTTAATAGGTGTTATGAAACTATTTTTTAAAGAGGAATTTATGTTTAAAGACTGGTTTATGTTGTTTGTAAATTGTACTATGTGTACATCGTTTGGCAAACAAATAAAATTTGGTATGATAACTGTGTCTTGAATTATTTGATGGATCATTGTTTTTTTTTTATTTTGGGTAGGATAATGTTGTTGATTGTTGTTGTGATGTTGTGTTTGATTGTATATTTTTTATTGGTGTTTGATGTTAAAGGTAAATAATCGAACATATTTTGTATGAATTGTGATTGAAGTGATTTTTGTGCAATGTTTGTCAGTTTGTCATCTTCACGTAATATATTTTCATAATGTTTGAAGAATTTTGTAAGTGGTTTTGTTAATGGTTTGAGGGTTGTGAAAGGATAACAATTTATTACACGAGATATTGCAATGTATCCTTTGCGGGGACGTTTTTTTTCTCTTTCCTGATGTTGATAAAACTTTATAATCTACAAGAACCATTGAGGTTAGGGTTTCTCCTTTGACTTTATATTGTGTTGAAGCGATTGTAGAAACTAATGGAAATTGTTTTGGATATAATGTGCAAGTTCGTTGTGGTGAAAATGAAATGTGTGGTAATGATAATTGGACTGATCATTTTGAACGTTCAAAGAAAACTGGGTAAATGTCTATAGGTAGTTTAACTTTTGATGCATATGAGAATAATTCAAAAGCAGATTTATTCGGTATGAGAACCAATGCAATTTGAGGAGGTTGATTTGGAAAAAGTACATTTATAGATGTTGAGTTATCATAAATAAGTCAAAATTGTGTTTTTGAATGAAGTTGTAAAAAATGCAAAAATTCAAATGTGTAATTGACAATGCCTCTGTTGGGTGGCAGGTTGGAAAAGTGGAAAAGTTTGAAATCGTAAAGGGCGCGGCCTTGACCGAAGATTGAAACGACACACTTGCATTGCATTTACAAGTGCATACTTCTAAACCTCACCAATAATGTCTCCTTATCAAGAAGCATATACAAACTACGGGTTGCCCACCCGTGCCCTCACGGTAAATCTATCGTACTGTTCGAGTCTAAATGGTAGTTGGAAAGCTGGTGAATTCGTCAGGGGCCCAATTCATGGGGAATGGCCGGTCCTCAGCCCGCCAAGGGTGTGTTTTATACCCCTGACCTAAATCAAACTTTCGTGCTTTGGTCGTACGTTTGGGTTTAAAGGGTGGTGAATTTGCAAAGGGGGCAATTCATGGGTAACGGGTAGTTATTGCTTGCGGAGGACCTGCAACTGCCCATAGGAGGCCAAGGAGGCCGCAATCCTTCAATTGGACATTTCAAAATAGAAATGACATGGGTCCACTTTTCTTGAATGGAACGACACTTCCAGGGGTCGGCAAGTTCTGAAAGTTGAAAAAACCCAAAATTTGAAATGGAGCATGCGGGCAAGGCCTGGAGCCTCTTTTCTAGCCGAGACATGCAGCAAGCGCGGTTCTCAACTTGGTCTGGAGCTTTGCCGCACGAGATTCAGAAACAAACAATGGCAGAGCATAAGATAGGCTATGGCGACAGGTCCCCCCCGCCTCTCACACGAGCTCTCTCTGTCTGTCTGTATGTCTGTCTGTCTGTCTCTCTCTCTCTCTATTTTTTTTTTTCTCTCTCTCTCTCTCTCTTTCTCTCTCCCTCCGCCCTCCCTGTCTGAATCCGTTACGTTCTACTACACATACAAAAGGCAATCCATACCACGTCATGTATAGTTGGCTTGCTCCCGTGAGTCAAAGTTGTGCGTTTCCAAAGTGGTCTGCCGTTTTCACTGCCAGCCCACGCTTGAGAGCACCACCTATTTCCTTTTCTTTTTTATTTTCCCTTGCTTCTTCTTTTTTCTCGGCTTTAAAAGTGCAATAACCTTGACGTATCATCGCAATCGAAAATGATTTCATTCCAATCATTTGGTTGAACATGGAGTTGAACTTGGGTCGATTTCGATCCAATCATCTGCGTGTACCTGGATTCGAACGTGGGTATGCATTTCAACGATTCATTGGTGTACCAACTAAGCTAGGCCCATTGGTACCTTCTTTTTTCTATTTTGGGTCGTTTTTGTATTTATGTGTATCATCCTTTTGCAAGGGCCATGTTAATCTTCTCTGTATCGTTCCACTTTTCACGGATGTTCTAGAGGACACATGAGCACTACTTAGGTTTGTGTGAACCGATGATACCCCAACCTCCTGAACATACAAATTACTGGTTGCACACTCATGCCCTCAGGGTAAGTCGATAAAAATGACTTGCAATTCGACTTCTAGTAGGTCAAATATACATGCAAGAACATCCTACAGTTGGGACATAGGGACGAGTTCCACTGGGTCATCTTCATGGCATATCCATGCCTTGCCCGTTGTGAATGGCCAGACCACAATTTTTTTTCTTTTCCTGTTTTTTTTTTTTGTAAGCCACCTGTACCTTTCTTGTATGTCAGTCGAGAGTAATGTCGCCAATTCGATTTATCAATGGTAAGCTTCCCCCGCTCGGTTAGTAGTGCGTTACCGGGTTTGTTTGTTGATGTGGTTGGGGAAGGGTAAGACAATAGTTATGTTGTACTTATATTTTGTCATATTCACTATACACAACTCCAAAAGCCTTAAGTCGCCAATACACGACCCCAACCTTGCTGAAAGTTTTTGTCACCACAAACAAAACTCGGAGGGGCCGTGCGACATAGGGCCCCGTTGAAAGAAAAAAAGTTGCGGGCTCCAAAGTGGTACGGGTTCCACGCTGACACCTGCGGGCCTATGCACATGTGTTTTAAAGGGAAATTGACTTATTGTGAGGGTACATATGTCCAACCCGTAGTTTATTTGTCGATGTTGACGGGGGCCAATGTAAGGTGTATTGGTGCTTTAAAGGGCAATTGACATAGTGATTATGTTGTATTTATGTTTTGTGATGTTCACTATATACAATTCGAGGAGTGTGTGGGGGGGGTTCTGACTGGTGCTTTATTCACCATGCTCATGGGACGCTGGACCTGGTTTCAAGCAGGTGCCGCTCCCCATCAATACACATGAGCATTCTGTCGTAAGTCCACTATAGATGTTCATAGCACCTCCTCTGGTGGGCTGATGCGAAACTTTTTTTGGGGGAAAAAAAAAGTGTGTGTTTGCATGCACACACGTATGTATGTGCGAGTAAGTGTGTGTGTGTGTGTGTGTGTGTGTATGTGCGTGTAAGAGAGAGAAAAAAAAAAAAAAAACTTGCAGTATGCAGCATGCCTGTGGCGGTCAGCACAAGGGCAGACGCCAACCTCAGAAAAAAAAAGTAATGTTTAGTTCGAATACAACTTCGAGTTGTTTCTTTTTTAAATTTGAATAAAAAAGATATGTGTTGTAGTCAAATACAACGCGTACAGGGTCTATTCGAAGTGTTTTTTTTTTTATTCAAGATAAATGCACCCACGTTGTTTGGATTTTGCAAATTTAAACTCAAGGACCACAACCTCCTCGACTTCCTATAGGCAGCTACCGATCCTCCATGTGGAAAACTGTCCGTTTTCCATGAATTGCCCCCCCCAACAAATTTGTCACTCTTCCAACTACCATTTGGACCTGAACAAACGATTGATATGACCAAACGACGAAAATTTGACTCAAGGTTATAAAACTCACCCTTGACAAGCTGTAAACAACCTTGAGATATCATCCTGAAACTGACCGACTACAGATAATTCATAATTGTTTTTCATCTGGTTCCATTTGAATTCAAACTCGGGTTTGCATTTCGACACTTCATGGGTGTACCAATTGGGCTAAGTTTTTTTGTCATACCGGAATTTCCTTCGGGATGTATGCAAGAATTTCCTTTAGGACGTACGCTTCCATTGCTCCTCTATGAGCGAGCTCCCTTCCAATCCTTTCTGATCGTTGAGAGAACAATCGAGTCGGGCGAGAACACCGAGAAGAAGGAGACTGAGAAAATGGAGGGGGAAAAATGTCCCAGATTTGGAGGCGACCTATCAATGGGTTATAGATACGTTAAAGGATTGGTTGGTTAATGGTGGTGGGCTAGTCCTGATTAGGAGCCATGTGGGTTAGAAGGTGTCCAGGGGCCCAGGTGATTCCACATCTAAGATAGGTCCACTACGGCCCGACTCCTTTGAAATGGTCACTACCTTTCTCAAGGGATAACTTGTATCCAAGGTTATTCAATATATTTGGAAGTAAGATGACCTCTCACAGGGGTAGGACGGTGGAATGGTCGAGTGAGGTGTCATGTTCCACTAGGTTGATTGATACCTCTAAGATCATAGGTTTTATCCTCTTTGCAAGGAAAGAGTGATCTCTCATGTGGCCAAGTCCTACACTTACGTCATCAAGTCCTTGTGTGAGTGTCCAGTTTTGACCTTTCCTTTGGTTGATTAGGTACAGTGGAAAAGCGGGATGGGTACTTGGGGCACAGGGGAGAAAATTATTTTGTTGACCGCATCGGCTCCCGCCTTTTTCGCAAAGGCGAGAGACTTCCCGGCCATGACACGCAAGAGTAAACAATACAAAAACAGAGACAACTCGGGAATGACGCAAAAATAAAACCGCGAACCGCCGAGACGGTCAAGGTCGTGTCGTCCCTCCGCCACTCTAGCCGGGTGAGCCAACCGTACTTCGCGCGGTCCCCTACGACAGGATAGGTTCTCGCGGGGCACAACTTACCTTCCCTAAGGGGTTGTCACCACCCTTAGAGGTGTATCCCTACCGAGTTGCTGACCCACATACGAAAGTTTTTACATGCAATTGCAGAGGTAGGTCGACAGAGGGTGTTTATTCGTTCGCTGCAGTATAGGCACGCTTGGTTAAACACCAAAGTGAACCCAATCGTCGTCCATTCCCTAGGGCGCTGATCTCCTAAGTACGATCGGACGTCGGTCAACGAGGATGGCCTCAACCAAACGCGAAACCAATAAAATGATCCTACTCGCTTTACAATTATTTCTGGAGCCAAAATAACATCAATACACTTTATATCCAATCACGCAAGATAAATTTTTGACTTGATGAGATGATCTGCCAAAGTTATTTTTCCCAGCATATATGACTAAAGAGACCTTCGTACCGCCGCTTCCGAGGTGGAGACTCGATATTGACGAAAAATCAAGAAATGACAACCTAACATTTGACTTATGGGTCGGTCCGTTGACACACCCATTAGACCATGTCATGATAATTTTTGCAAGTAAATTTCACTGCTACCATGCAGATCAACAAGTGATCTGGCTCTTGGCCGAAGTTTGAACTCTCGGTTTGACAACACCTTCGCAGCATATACAAATTGCTTGGAGGGAACTATTATCTAGCGAATAAAAACTTTATTGGTCGCTTTGTCCTCATGGGCAATAACTACTCTTTCCGTTCCTCGAATGATGAAGTATCAATCTTCAACATCAGGTTCCTAAAAAAAAAACCCGCAGTCGTTATCACTGCGTAAAGAAAACTATTACCTTCATTACCTACTTCTTCTTACCTGTTGAAGTTTCTTATGTCTCCTACTTCTTATTATAACGATCACCTGCAAGGACATAATTTTAATCCCCATGTTGCCCATGACTCAACAAGGTTGACCCACATTACGCCGTCACGCTCTCATTCTTCTAGAAAGTGGTCCGTGAATACTCCTTCCCCTCGCCTAAGCCTAAAGACCCAAATCTCAGAGGTTGGGCTGTCACCACCGAGTCGGCAAAGTACCACCCCCGACAAATCGGGTCCACTCCAAGTCGATAACAGGGCCGACCTCGAAAGCATACGAACCCCCACCTTGGATGCTTCCTAGAGAAAAAGGGTGATCAAACCCAACGCAAATTGTTTATCTTGTTCTCCCGTATGACATGGAAATTTAAACAAAAGAAAAACAGAGTATGACGTACTTAGAAAAAAGAGGTGGGTGTTCGAGATAGAAAGGGTCGATCCTCAAGAAAAAAAGTCAAATCTGTTTATCATCATTTACAATTTCTTTTTCATGGTACTTGTTGACATTATTCATTTCAAAATACAAGTAAATTTAACATGCATGCAAGCGAAAGGTAGAGGTAGGACAATCCTTTCCCTTTTCTCCAATAGGCAAAACCAATTGTTTTTTTAAACATCCCTTTCTACCTACCTGCATAGACCGCAAAGCAAACAAACAAGATTAAAGAAAACCAGTACAGTTCTATACTCAAGTCAGACTTTTCCATTTACATATGAACACACATTGCCTTTGTTTTTTCAATAAACATTCAATGAACAAGGTCACGCAAGTGTGGGTTCACACAGGTGTGAAGGGAAATCTAAGTCAATGAACTAACTGACCTCGAGTGAAGTTTGATCCGGCTCACTCAAGAAAGTCGAATATTATTCCAATCAAATAAAAAATAACAGTCTTTGAAGCCCAAAATATGTGACCCACAAATTCACAATTCGTGGCCACTGAACGACGGTCCACCTCTTCTCTAAGTGCTAAAATGAGCAGAGGTTAGGCCATACAAAAACAACTTAAGCGCGATAGCCCTCCAGGAGGGTGTTCCCACAAATAAGTTTTCATGTGTTCCCAATGTCCCAAACTGACCCCTGCTTTGACAGGTCCCAACGTCCCAGGTTGTCCCAATACAGTCCCACTGCACTTTAACCACCAATGATACCGTGACTCTCCAACGAACCGCAAGGCCACATCGCCTCTAATCACCACGTCCACTCACAATAGCCACACCAACATACCGGTCTTGTTCTCAAAATCAGTCCCACCTGACCCAAAATGGTCCCAGGTGGTCCCACATTGCTACCGCTCTTCCACCAAATGGTTTCAGAAAAAACTCCCGCCGCAGATTCAAAAAAATATAATAACAGCCTTCTAGTGTAAAAGCCACAAGCGCCATTATTCAAATGGTCACACGAATAATTGTTGCACCGCCAAAAGTTACCGCCGTAGCCAAAAAACACTGTTAAAAAAGACAACACTGCTGTGTAATTTTTGCAGCACTAACTCTCAAATTGTTACTGAGAATGCCGCAACCTCATCACTATTGTCGTACCACAATACAATCTCTTCAAAATACCATTATCGCCGTGTAGAAAAAAACAGCAGTACTTCCCACCGAATGTGTTGCTACCGCCACCCAAATATTGGTAGCACTTCCCCACCGAAAGTGTTACTGCAGCCGTGCAAAAAAATTGACAGCACTTCCCCACCAAAATTGTCGCTGCTGCCGTGCTTGTCGCAATTTCGCAGCCGCAGCGCACACCCAAGCAAGCAGCACAAGCACAAGGGTGAAGCAATAAGCTCTCGGTCTTTGGTTATGGCTGCCTCTCCTCCACCCTCAACTTCCTGCAGACCTTCACCACTTTCCCAACAGCATCTCCCCCTTACTTGCAGACCACCACTCTCCCTTAGCCTTCTCCCTCAACTCAAGACCCCTACAACCTCTCCCCTCAGCAGATGCAGCATTTGCTTTCCAGCAATGAACAGCATCACTGCCTCACAAGTTTGGGGCAGCTGGGGATAGTGGGCTGTTTATATAGTTGAGTGAGGTGGTGGTAGCAGCCTGATCCCTCAGCCAAAAATTTGAGCTCAGACTGGACCCTTGATTTCCAAATGAGATCAAGGGTCTCTATCTGCCCCACATAGCTCAAAAGACCAGGTCCATCCAATAGGAAATCAACCTGGCTTCCTTTTTGGAATACACGCAAAAAGGGGTGGTTGTTTCAAGCCTTCCCTTGCTGATTTGCTATTGCTGAGGTTAGGCCTCGGCAATGCATCATCCCCCTAAGCTTGGCCAGACTCAAAGTCGGGTCACTAGTTGGTTTGCTGCACAAAGTGCAACAAACCACTTGAGAATCTGGTCCCGACAGCGGTCAGGTACACACACACACACTCTCACTCTGCTGCTCTTCAACAGCCTCGTTTTCCTTCAACAGGGGAAAACGAGATGAGGAAAAATAAAAAGTAAAAAAACAAAAAATAAAATCTCCTCGTTTTCCCTATGAGGACCAGCCCGTTGCTTATCAGCGAACGGGCAGGCCATTTCACAGAGCCAAACTAGAGTCAAGCTCAACAGGGTTTTCATTCCCCTACCCCTTGGTCGTGCGTCTGTACTAGGCACAACAAAAGTGTCAGGTACAGGCGCACCCCAAACAAATCTTGCTTCATAATGATAGGAAAAACCGACATCGAAGGATCAGAAAGCAACGCTGCTATGAACGTTAGGCTACCACGGGCCAACTCCAAGCCCTAAAACGCTAAAAGATCGATAGGCCATGTACCCCTTTCGCGCGCCTGTACCTAGACGCCTACAATACTAGGTACCTGCATCTTTCTGCAACCCGTTTACCTAGACGAACGGGTGCAGATGAGTAATACCATGACAAAAACAAAAGAACTAAAGAAAGAAAGAAAGCAAAAAAAATCACGCGGGGGAGATGTGGGGGGGTGTACATTTCCACGTTCTAACAGTAGATTTATTCGATTTATGCTCAGCCTATCGCTATAAGTACCATCCCGTCCGTCCAAACGAACGGGCACCATAGTAAAGTCACAAACAAAAAAAAAACAAAATCTAAAAGAAAATCATAGATCTAAAAAATATATAAAAGAAAAAAAATTATAACAAATATAAAAAAAAAACTTAAAAAAAAAATCTTAAAAAAAAGAAAAAAACAAAAAGAAAACTTCCCTTTAAAAAACGGTCGTCCGAATTCACGAGAATTGCAACTGCTCATGGGGACCGTGACCGTACGTCCCCATCAATTGAGGTTGCGCCACATGACGCTTGACTTCCAGTCGATCCCGTTGTTTTTTTTTTTTTTTTTTTTTTTTTTTTTTTTTTTTTTTTTTTTTTTTCTTCTACGTTGGCTTATGCCAACGTTCATCCCGTTCGTAGTAAGCCCACAAAATTCTGAATGACAGACCCAAGTTCGATCCCTCAAGGGATCGAAAAAAAATCGGTCCATTTCTCGATTTATGCACGTCATCCTTGCGCAGGGCCATGCTGATCTTCGCGCGACCAATTTTGGCCGCGAGATCTGAAGATCTCACAGTCAAAATTGACCGCGCCTACGGCCACTGCCAACGGGCTGCTCCGAAAGGAGCTAGCCCAGATAGTGTCACATCGGGTTCTATCCCGATACCTATTGGGTGAGACTCTAATATGATATCCTATTGGGCTAACTCTTATCACGATAGTGATAGGAGCAACTCTTTTATAAGAAGAGCTTGCCCAGTCGCTACGCTACTACCATGTAGCCTAGCAGACCCTGAGGCCTGGACCTGTTGGCAAGCCAAACCCCTACGCCCTTTCTCATTTGGTGGGGCACCGAGCCCTTTGGCTAGGTGCCCTGCCTTGGCCAGCGTACCGTCGGCTCATGCCCGGCTTCACCGAAACACATAGGTCGGACGTGGCTTCAAGGGGGGGCAGCGCTTTTACACGAGGAGGTCTTAATTAGCCCTTATAGGCTCTGAATCGCACGACTGCTATGCCGCGCGTCCTTATTTTCGGTAGAATAGGTATAAAATCATTATATATATATATATATTACGACCGTACGTCCATGCGGCCTTACTAATCATGAGGAGGGATCGGTCGCGCCGCCGGTTTCTACAGCCACTTCCGAAGCGCAGCAGACGTTAGATCTGAGGTTCAATAAGTTTTAGTCTCTTGGTCATAGGTCGAGTCTAGATAAACTTTCGGCAGATAACCCATCTCATCAAGTCGTGAAGCCCGGATAACCTTTTACCAAGTCGGACATCGTCCGACATTTAAAAACTTGAACACCGGGCAGATACCTTTGTCAGGGTTTATGCCCCGACAATGTGATATGAGAGGAAGTCTAAGATAGTAAAAGGCTTGGACCGCTGTCGAGCGCATCGGTCCGGCACCACTCAGAGGTAGCGCGGGACCCTCCCAGCCGCGTCACACAGGAGTCAGGGTACACATCCCCGTTGTGGTATATGCACAGAGCTTCCGTAAGCCGCTCCAGCCGGGTGCGCCAACCATACCTCTCGCGAACCCCTACGACAGGACAGGGCCTACGCGAGGCACGACTACCTCCACCTTACGGGAGTTGTCACCTCCCTTCGGTGGGCGTATCCCCGCCAAGCTACCAGTCCACAATACGAAAGTTGATCAGCTGCAATCGCAGAGGTGGACCAGCCGAGGGCATTTCTCGTTCACTGTAGCATAAGGGGTACGCGTGGTACTACGCCTCTATCGGACCCGCACGTGAACCGACGACTTGGGGGGCTGAGGTCCCAAGCGCGGCTCGTCGCCGGTCGTCTAGGACGTATCCCACGCGCCACGCACACACCACTACAAGGTACACAAGAGTAAAGCACGCGCACACACGCACACGAGTACTGAACGACACGAAGGACGTACAACGCGACACACTCCTAGTCCCTTTGTATCCAACCCATAACTTTGCGCAGTGGAAGTCAGTAACTGCCGTACGCGAGGTTTAGTATAAGATCGCTCGAACATAGGATCTACGCATACCAATTCACTATGCAGCTCTACGTGAGTAACTGCGATGACGGCGCATTATGTGGTGCCCATACCCAAATGGCCTATTCAGAGCCATGCGGTTGCTTCTGATGCTCAGGCGTCGACTGAAGTGCGCGCTACGGGGGGGTAACCCTTTAGCGGGCGCAAAACCGGCGTGAGGGCTTTATCGCCTTCTGCACCCTGAGGTGTCCCAACGGGTGCGGGGTAAGACAGTCCCTAGGGCAGGAAGGGATTTGGAGCGGTGGTGAGTTGTCTGGTGCATCACCAACGACACGCTGACCCTTCCGCCCGAAACTTTATCGTTCCACCAAAATAAGTCCCAACAAGGAAAGTACCTTCGGCTTGTATCGGAAGTGAGCCTTTTAAGAGTTAGTCCTAGGACCTGGGTCATCCTGGGCGAGGACCATCGTATTCTAGGCTCTGGGCTAACGTCCGACCACAATTTCTTCAGAAGCGTATATATAAATAGAGGGGTCATTCCCTCCCTTCTATTCATTCCAACCCTGGGTTAGGTCCTTAGCACGCGGACTCTTCTGGCCACGCAAGTACCCTACATAGGTACACATACATACACATATACACACATATATACACATATGGGAATAAATATGTGACGATCATATCTCACAATCACAGTGGGTCTCCTTATGCACATATATAAGATCGCAGGGCAGTCCAATCCAATGATCCAAGTCACAGAACATACCTGCAACCACATCAAAGAGTCAAGCAGAAGTCCATACATTACACGGAGTCAACTCCAACCAATCTTCATGCTCATACCCTTTGCCTCAGCCATGCAAGCCCCAACCTCCAGCCAACCAACCTTAAGCAAATACTCTGTACCTTTGTTAAATGGCCATTCAATAAAAGTCCGGGTGAAACCTTAACAAAAGAGAAAAGATCACCGGGGCTGAAGCCTCTTTAGGTTGAGTAAGGAGAGAGGGTTGAGGTTGAGTCGTAAACCGATGAATCGGCAACCGATCTGTTATCAGTGATAACAGAAGGTGATCCTTGCAAGATCAAAGTTGAATCTAGCCCCAAGTCCTGAATCAATCGATCAAGGAGACCTGTAATACAAGACAGACCAATCTCAAGCTAAGTCTATGAGCCCATGGAGGATAATCTCCATATCACGATCTTACCCAAGTCATCACACTTAACTAGGTCTAAGCTTTATCTCTAGCCAACGCTCAAGCAAAGGTAGCGTATGACATAGTCTCTCCTACTTACGTCGCCACCTGTCGAAATACAAGCTAACTCCTCTAATCTAGGAAAATTTCGGCAGCGCTTCCCGTAGGAAAAGTCACATCGCAGAAAATATACTAGCCCAGAAGTTAAACGTTTGGATTCCAGAAAGTCAAAAATTTGTCTAAATCCCCGACTTAGTAAAATTTGAGCAGCACTTCCCTTCGGCAGGAAGGCTTCCCAAATTCATACCAAATCAGAGTTTGAACTTAGACATAAAGTTTAAGTCCTGTCAAGGCAAAAAATCAACCAACTCCTTAGATTTGCCGAAATTTCGGCAGCGCTTCCCGTAGAGAAAGTTCTAGTCCAAGATTTATACAAAGCTAAGTTCGGAATCTGAAGTGGCTTTGACCCTTCATGGCCCAAGTTTGGCTAACTCCCTGAATTAGTATAAATTTGGGCAGCACTTCCTTTAGAAAAGGAGACTTCAAAAATTCTTACTAAGTCAAAAAGTCGTCAAGACTGGATCCTGAAGAAGCTAAAGTTTCGACCAACTCCTTGATTTTGTAGAAATTTCGGCAGCGCTTCCCGTAGAGAAAGCGGCTCACCAAGATTTATACAAGACCAAGTATAAATAAAGGATCCCAGAACTGCAGAAATGGATCTAAATAAAAAATCGAACCCAGAAAATGCAGGAAATGACTCTAACTCCTATGGCTCTATCACGTGGCGAGCAACTACAGCAACTACCTATCAAATCCAAGTTCAGACTAAGGAGTGGCATCACTCAGTCACATGCAGGCCAAACCACATACATGCACTCTCTCACCATCCCCAAGTTACCTTAGCAACCGATAGCTCGTAGTCTTTCAATGATTTATCCCTTATACCCAGCTTACCTAGGGCATAAGGCTAGACCACCCAAACTTATGGAACATGTCTAGTCCAGCCAGGAAGTATACACAAACACAGGGCACAACAACTTTTCTCTTCTTTGGGCATATGACTAGGTCATCTTAGTCGCTCTAAACTGTTTAAGTATCCAAGGTTTATATAATTGTTTGTACTTAGTCTTTTGAGGTAGCATATAGCTGAGCCGATCATCTTCAGCTCAAGACTCAGCCTGCCCCTTCGTACCACAAGTTTATTCTTAGTTAAGTACTCTCTTCAGTTGGTGATAAGCTATAGTCAGACCACCCAAACTTATGGGACCCTGTCTGACTAGCCTGTTCATAGATAGTATAATAGTAAAGTATATCAAAGTTATAGCCTTCCGGTTCCAGCATGTGCGAGGCGTTGGACCAAGACCACCCAAACTTATGGAACATGTCTTGGTCCTCAGCCTGGTTTATTTCTCTTAGACCAACGCAGGAAGAGGTAGAGTTACCCAAACTTATGGGACATGCTCACCTCCTCATTCAGAAACCAAAGAAATTGTCAAAACCCCCAAATAAACAAGGCCGCAAGACTACCCAAACTTATGAATTTGACTGGCGCCTGAAGAAGCAATCACATTCAACCCTCACAAGTCAGAGCAACAAGACCACCTAAACTTATGGATTTCTCTGGTTCTCCAGGCAATACAAAATAAAACATAACACTGGGCCGTCCCAAACTTATGGAACTGGCCCAGCCTTTGGTTGACCCAGTTAAACTTTATGCAATACTGTCTTTCTCCCACCCTTCCCCCAGATGCAACCCCACAATCTGCTTTCAATCAATCAAAAAAGTTGAGACTTAACTTTATACATGCATTTTTTTACTTTGTCTGGTTATGTCCTGAAAGAAAGCAAGATTTATAGGGACAGGCAGACATACATCAATCAACTATAGGGGGATATGCAAACATGGGTGTAGTGGGAGTATATAGACAGAAAGAAGTGTTACCTGATGGTTCCCTGCTTCCAGAACCTCGCCTAGGTTCCGGCAGAGCTCCCGCAATCGGTGGGAGGACTCCCCACAGAGTCTTGTTGCGTTCCTACGGGTTGCAATCCTGCCTGCCGCCTTCCCCTCGTAACCAATTGATTAGACTTGGAGTAAGAAAGGCAGATAGAGAAGGTTTAGAGACTCTCAGAGGGGTGCACTCAGACTCGCGTGAGGGGGCCTTGTTATCTTGGTTCGCCTGAGGGCCCCGCAATGGCGGCCAAGTAGTATCAGCTTGATCCAGATCCTTAGTCAGACTGCTGAAGTCAGCCGCCGAATTTAACCCCCCTGATGGCGGCCAAGTAGTATCAGCTTGATCCAGATCCGTAGTCAGACTTATGAAGTCAGCCGCCGAATTTAACCCCCCTGATGACCTCCGAACTCGCAGCGCTAACTCCCCCTACCATCATGCTACTAGGTAGCAGCAGCAGCGGCGCCCAGTGGTGGTTGGCAGCAGTCCCCAATAACAACAATATATAATGAACCACTGTGCCTAGTGCGTGGCAACAGGTCGTACCCCGCACTCAGCAACAATTTTCAGCAACTCGTAGCTGCATGCAGCAGTTCGCATTAACCAACAACAGGCATCAGCAGCAGCATTGGTCCCCCTTAGTCGCAGCAGCAGCAGTCGCTGTAATAGTTCGAGCAGAAATGTTGTAGCAGTAAATAAAATCCCCACAGCCTGCCGATGGTAACCGCCAGTTCACAGGCGCTTCCCTCTGTCCGATCCGCAGCTACGTATCACAGAGACGCCTCGTCCGAACAGAATACCCCCCTTCTCTTTGTTTAGATTGCTACCGACGCTCCACAGCACAGGGCCTGACAGCAACGAGCATAGCAACTGTGTGTGATAGTCAAACAGAATTAGCAGTGCACAACCCACTCATACCACTTCTACCGAAAGTGTAACGCTGCTTCACGAGGCACAGCGGCCCTCACCTCTTCCAAGAAGGAAGACTATCGGGATACTACAGCCTGTCCGAATACACAACACAGTTTTCGAGGTTACCGCAACAGCCAGTATCCAGAACATAAGCCCCAACAACAACATTTGTGTCAGTATCTGTCCAAATTTACCTAGCAGGTCACTCCCACAACCCAAACTTTGGCTATACCCCCGGGGCCGTAGTGCTCCATAGTCGATTTAGTAACAGTCCTTCACTTCCTCTCTACTCGGTTGGCGTTATTGACGTCCCCCCTCTCACCGGGCGTTGTAGCAGCAGCATCCCACCAAGCCTCGACGCATAGGCTTGAAACCACCGCGACAGGGTGGGAACCGCGATAACTGTTCAGCGACCCAGCCTCAGCGGTAGTAGACTATCCGCTGTGACAACGACCCGCTGGATCACAGCAGTAGTAACATAATCACCATAGTAGCTGGTGCTGCAGTCCCTTCAAAAGTGCCCCGTACCAAAGGGTACGTCAGCCTCGAACAAACCGTAATTCTAGTAGTCCTGAGCAACAACATTCTCTTGGTAGCCAGAAACTCCGCAGTGCTAAGATATGCAGCTGTAATACCTCGAACGCCTGTTCTCATAATCCAATAGCAGTTCACCTCCAAGGTCGAGCTCCTATCTCCTAGTTTGACAGAGTGACTGGTACCGATCCTGTATAAGCCAGTCAAACCGTACTGTAGCAGCAGATCTTCAGCTACTCAGATCTCGAAAGGAATAACTCCTCTACGACCATGATCTCTACACAGGGAATGACCAATTCGATAATGAGCTTGGTTTGAAACCGCAGACAATTGAGCATCCCAAGTCAAAACCGAACTACAAAATGACCAACTCAAAGCACGCAGCTGATTATGTGGGCCTCGCAGCAATATAATGCAGGCAGACTTAGTTTGGTTCCACAGCCTGGTTGATCCCGTTCTTCTTCTCCTTTCCTCCAGTCCAATTTACTTTCTAGATGCCCGAGTGTCCTCTCCCTCACTTTGCGTATCGCTTGATGGATACGCCGCCTGGTGCATGCTGCTCTTAGTATCTTCCCTGAGTATACTGCTCGGCCCCCTTTCTCTTCTCGCCTTGCTGACGAATCTGACCGACACCCAAACCAACTACCGGCTCCACCAACTCGTTCATAAAAAACGTCATGAAGTAGACCTGAATTCTCTGCCAGAATACGGGAAGATACACTTCCCTTTGTGCTATGAAGTTGTCCCCTTCCTATATACTTGGCTTACATCCCAGCCGGATACACCCAATCTCACAACCAGGGCCAAAGAAGCCCGATCGGGATCACAGACTCAGCCATGATACTGAACACCACAGGCGACGATGAGGGGGATCACCACGTAAACAGCTTGGCACTGTAGTTCGATTTTCGGTTCACCCCGTACCGACGCTTTGGCGCCCTCTCCGCCGAGGTGATCTCTCTCTCTCTCTCTCTCTCTCTCTCTCTCTCTCACACACACACACACACACACACACACACACACACGCGCACACACATATTACTGCTGCCGCTCGCGCCTCATCTGTGAAGAAGATACAAGCCTTCTCCCTCCCACACACACTCACACCTATACAGGAACGCCGCCAATTTACTAATGGGGTTGACAGTGATGACGAGGGTCAGTGATTCTATCACGATCACGAAGAAGACAAACGCGAATTTGAACGGGCAGCGAGTAGTATACCAGCACCGTTGTTGCTGCTCTTTATACTAGCACCGCAGTTTGCTGCTCGTTGTCGGACTGCGAACACGAAGAAGACGACCACGATGATGAGAATGAATATCCCATCAGAGAGTGGGGCAATACATTCCCCAAAACAATTTTAATAATCCTCGCGCAGCCCTCGTTATCCGTACCGGCCAGACCAGCCTATGAATCACAGATCTGAGTTCACCAATCGTCTCGCAGCGTACGAAAACCTCCGAAACGCACCTTCACTCGCCCGTTTTCGTCAAGAAACGGACGAGATATAAGTTTTTCCCTCCCACCATATTTACTCGCCCGTGTCACCCGCGCACCCCGTTTTCTTTACTAACCCTTTTTCCACTACTCTAACAACAAAACTAACCTCACTAATGGATTCGCCCTGGCCCAAAACCTCTAGTTAGTGCTGCCTCTCGCTAGCTTCCGGTATCAGTTGAGTGAGATATGTGTATGTCACTCCCACACGCCCACCATCACTTCCGCCATCGTCCTTTGCCTCAATATTCAATGCACCTGGCACAGACCAGCGCCCGGGTTCATTCTACCTCCCCCTTCACTCTTCTCTTCCTCTCTTGCCTCCTGTCATCTCCTTTTTTGCACCTCCCCCTCTCACCGAGGCTTACTCCTTCGAACAAGCAGATGACTACCGTCAGGATCAACCATGATGGCGGGCAACAGCAAAGAGTGATGCGCCCGGTCTCACCTCATCATACTGAAAGTGCTCCATCATCTCCTGCCTCTTTTATGGGGAAACAACTACTAGGCCTGACTAATATTTTGCAGCAATATTGCTGGATGTTCCAGCCCCAACGTTCGCGGCACGCTGGGCCAAGCTTAGCCCACTATCTTTTTGTGTCTTACTGGGCATGCTTAGTTTCAAGCCTTTCGCAGCAGATCGGGCCCGGCAGATGGGGCAGTCGCAGACTGCACCCCACTTTGGCTCCTGCTAGCCCGAGGCCAGCCTCAGAGGGAACTAGCAACTAGGTGGCTTGAATAGCCCTCCGCCCTATACCCAGGTCCGAAGGACCATTTGCAGGTCATCATTGCTGCGGGTTTTTACCGCAATTCCCATGACCCTTTTATGCTCATACCTTGTTTATCAGCTGATGGGACAGCTTGCCGCACTGCAAGTACTATGGCAGCCTCCCACCGGTACTCTTTATTGGACTGTGCCCTCGACACAATTCATCATCTTTCGGTTTCCAAGGGGTCACATTGCTGTACCTTTTCAGATGGGACAAAGGCCCTGCCCATCTGCAGAAATGGCAGTTGGCACTTTGCTGGTCACACGACGCCATCCACAAGTGCGAGAACTCTTGTGAACGAATTTTCACCAATTCTTGGAGACCAACAAAATAATAAAATAAAAAATAATAGAAAATAAATAGCGCCTTTGTGATCACTTCCAGCGGTGGCCACAACTTTCCTTGGCCCCGCTGCTACGCAGGCTGTTGACAAATGGCCACACGTACGGGCAACTTTGGAACCTCGACAAATCTGTGTGACCGGTCCCGCACCTTGCCGCGCCCAACGGGCATGCTCACACTCAAACCTCTCACTGCAGATCGCGGCTGGTGGACAGATGCGCCCGCAGAGGATTCCCGACAGTCAGATTCCCTCTACCCCGTGGGTCAGAGCACCCACCAGCTCATGAACTCGTCGAACTTTTCCCGGTCCATGTTTCAACAATTTATGGTTGTACCAACTGCTCGCGCCCGCTAGCCCTGGCAGACAGCCTGGTGCGCCGTGTCCCAAAAAAAAAACAGGATGGGAATTTCAAACTAGAAAAAAAATAAAAGTAAAAATGAAGATATGAACACTACCGTCGTACCCTTCTCAGTTCCGCCGGCTGGGCCCACAGGTGGGCCGACAACAAAACCAAGGGGGATAGCCCCGCCGGGCCCTCAACCCCTCGGCATCTTCAAAGTGTGATGCTCCGCTCCTCTGCTGCCGGCCGCTGGCCTTGATCCCCGTATCTCCGCTGCGACAGTCCGACACTGTAACCCATAGGGTTAAGCCCAAACCTATTACTGGCCAGCGCGGTATTCCATATGAAGAGGTGCGGTGCAGCCCCCATGCCTCATTCCTACCTCCCATTAGACACGCTACTGCTAGGCTCCTACGCCGGCTTGCCCTCTTTGCGCCGTGGCCACCCCGCACCCTACTTCGCACGTTAGACTACTAACGGTCACCTATCCCTGCCAAGGGCACCTCTGACTCCTAGTAACCAGAGTCAGGCCGACCAACTACGCCAGTTGCATAATCCAAAGTAGAAAAATCACACGCGCGCCTTAATCCCTCGCGCCCACACCCGCTCTACACTAATCAAGCAACTTACCTATGTAACCAAACAGACCTAGGCGTGTCTCGCGCAACACACTTTAGACCTCTACTCGTACTTCCGGTCACTTGCAAAAACAAGGGCGGATACCCTTGTCAGGGTATTCGTGCCGACACCGCTCTACCTGGGCTTACTTTTGGGAAGAGTGAGGCGTATATCAAAGATAAATAAATAAATAGATGGAGTTACCCTTTCCGCCTTCTGCATTAAATAGTCTTTAACATTACAAAGTTTTGCCCATATGTCAAAACTCTCCTCATTGTCTCTGTGTCAAGATCTACATATACGATATATTCACGCATCATCAGTTCATCCCACTTCACCAAATTGCTCTCCCCTTGTGTATGTCCAGATTCCTCCTCGCATCTTGGGATGATATACTGCCAACATGTTTTCCACATCGCTGAAGCAACCATATAGTTTCTTTTTTTCTGACCGTATTTGGTTCATCTCGAGTTGCCATTGCGCTCGTATACTATAGTTATGATGATCCTATGATTCTATCTACTAATGTCTATCCTTATATTTGTTAATTTGTCAATTGATTTGCTTTCGGTATTTAATCGACTATTGGTATTCAAAACCCCGACTTATTCTCTGATGTATTGCTTTGGACCTTTTAGGTATCCTTACGTGCATTTCCAACTTGAAGTGATTATTTATTTACTTCCACCTCTATATTAGTGGATCTTCCCTCCTTTTGTGTTCCATATTATCGGGTTCTATCTTCTGCAAGTGGTAGAAGTTCAAACTGACTCTCATCCCTAATCCCTGCTTAATGTTATCATCAATCGTATTTTGTTATTGCCCGTAATTGCCACGTTTTATGATCTCTATATTTTATAATGTTCAATACCTTTATTTCGATGTGCATTATACATCTGCTTGTAATCATGATTCAAACATGACCGGTAACCCTTCCTCATGAAGGTACCATGGATTTTACTCAACATGAATACCCCATAATAACTCATTATCTTATTTGCACTTTGTCCATACGATCAAGAGTTTATTGTCAATCCGCTTATAGACGTCAGATATAGTCTACCGCTCATTTGTATATAGTATGATAATTGGTTCTAGGTCAATTCGCGTACTAGCTCTGTGTCGTGACTTTTCATAATTTGCACTACCCTGTCGCATTGGTCCCTAGTATATGTTGTTTTGATTTTTTTTTTTTTCTTGAAGAAGTCTTCATACTGATTTCTTTCCCCCTCCTAGGTTTACTAATTTTTATTTTTTTTTTACTCTATAGGTGAATTGCATTATGTGATTTAGGGTATATCTACAATTCAAAAATTCCTTGAAGTCTTGAAAAATATAATACTTAAGAAAAAAAAGTAATAGTGTACAACCTTCGTTCAAATCAATACCCCCTTGTATGATTACAATTGTTTTATTTAAAACATCTTGTTCTTTATTTGATTATTTATCTTACTTTAAGAAGTGATTGCTCTACATACAACATCACAATAATATTCTAATAATTTTGATTCAAAAAAAAATCGTTGAAGAGTTTTTGAAATATCCTTGTGTCTATATGTGTTGGTCGACATCCTATACATCATAGTGAACCTTGACTCCTAAAATGCCACAACGTGCAAACCAGACCCACCAACCTCTCCTGCGTCATTTTTCATCCAAAGACAACATCTTGGGATGGGTTCATACTCCTTTATGTACACCATATTTTCCAAACATTCTCAATTCCTATTATCGAGATTTGGTGTCTCTTTCAAACTCGAAGTAAGTGTGTGATGCTAATATTTAATTAATTTTTCTATAATGTTCCGTCCGTCTTCGACTCTTCTTTCACGTGTACAAACACGATTAAAGCATCATCCATAAATCAGAAACGATGCAATTTTTTTTCATCAATTTCAAACGATGAAGGCGAGATGTGTTTACAATATGTGGATAGCAAGTTTGTTATAAGAGAGCTCAAGTGTTTCCTTAGAAGTACCCCTGGTACTTGCCACAATATCTGTTTGTGTGCAAAGACGAAAGCATGTTAAATGTCATATAATAGGAAGATCATATTCGAATAGACTGCTATGGTTTACAATATATATATATATATATATATATATAGATAGATAGATAGATAGAGATAGAGAGAGAGAGAGAGAGAGAGAGAGAGATGGAGAGAGAGAGAARAAAAAAAAAAAAAAAAAAAAACATTAGTTTTCCACTGTGTGCATTCTGTTGTGGTGCAAGAAGCGACTGCTGACAGTAATTTCAATAAAACACTAGTAGGGTCACCTCTAGATGAATTAAAGGTCCCTCTGAGGAACCTGTCATATGCATGGGTGACCTTTTTGCCTTTCCCCCTCCCCCAACCAAAATAAAAGGTTGTGAATCATGAGGATAAAAAAATGTTGGTGAAATGACATCCACTACAGATATGCCATCTACAAAAGACACACAAGCAATATGAGTTTTTATGATACGGTGTCGTGTGCATCGGCGCCCGCCTTTTTCTCACGAAGAGGCAGGAGCCCTCCTGCCAATGTCACGTAGGAATTTAACAAAAGAAAATAAGAGACAACTTCGGGACGACGCAAAATAACCCCGCGAACTGCCGAGACGGTCACGATGGCGTCGTCCCTTCGCCCCTCTAGCCGGGTGCTCCAACTGTACTTCCCTCGGTCCTCTACGACTGGATAGGTTCTTGCGGGGCACAACTTGCCTTCCCCAAGGTGCTGTCACCACCCTTAAGGGCGTATCCCTACCAAGTTACTGACCCACGTGCGAAAGCTTATACATGTAGTTGCAAAGATAGGTCAACTGAGGGCGTTTGCTCGCTCGCTGTAGTATAGGTCCGCGGGATTAAAACGCCTATTGAACCCGGACGCCATTCATCCCTTAGGGCGTTGATCTCCTAAGAACGAAGTGTACGCAAGTCGACTAGGACGGTCTCAACCAAGCGTGAAACCCACTATATCCTAGTCCCTTTCGATACTAGTCAAAAGAAAGTTATAACAACCACACATAGTTATATCAAAAGGAATTGACTATAGTCGATAGGAAGATATATTCAATCTGAAATCAAAGAACTCAAACCATTATACAATACATCCAAACACACAAGATCAAAACAAAATTCGACCACCTCGGGTCGAACTCCACAAAAATTATACAGCCGCCAACGAGGAGTTGGCTACTGACAATAATATTGATGCAACTTACAAGGTAATCGATTGCCTTAGTTTTGACTTGATGAAATGCGTTGCCAAAGTCATTCATTCCAACTTATCGTCGATTTAAGATTAGACATGCACACACTCATCTCCATACGTTTCGAAAATTTTTGGATGACAGACTGTTTGAGGATGATTCTTATTCATGTGTATTGTTTGAAGTGTTTCGTGTCTCCCTCTTTAGGAAGTGGTCTGCGGTACTCCTCTTCCTCGCGCAAGCACAAAACTCGGATTTCAGAAGTCGGATCGTCTCCACCGAATCGGCAAAGTACCCCCCCGTAAAACAGTCTACTCTGGGTCGATAACAGAGCCGGCTCCTAAAGCAACGAACCCTCGCCCCGGATACTGCCTTGTAAGAGAGAAAGCGTCCACCGCTAGTAACTTTCAGTTATTTCATTTCTTTTGAGTTCAAGGTAACTTTGACGAAGAAATCAGAGGAGATAAAAAATGATAATCATTTGGACAGGTACAGGTAGATAAGGTTATTCAGAGCAGAACGGGTAACCCTCAGGATAAAGTTAAGTCCTTTTGACCTTATCTATTATGAGAATCGAGTTCGTTTTACAATGCGCACAAAATTGACATTTTTCAAAACAACCAACCCTTTAAGGCATGTAGGCATGTGAGAAGTAAAAGGAAGACAATAATTTTCTCGTTTCTCAAATACGCATAATCGATCTCCTTTGCAAGCATCCTTCTACCTACCTGCACACACAAAAACAACCACAGGTCCAAAAAATTCAGCAACCCATACTCCCGTCAGATCCCACTTTCCACATGCATGACCACACACACGTTACTCAACCTTTTATTATGAACGTTCAAAACAAACAGGGTCAAGCAAAGTCTGGGTTCACACAGTTGTGAAAAGGAATCCGAGTCAATCGATTGACCTTGAGTGAAGTGGTGTCTAATACCTAACTCACTCAAGAAAGCCAAGTAAAACACACTCGTCGTGAAAGAAGACCGCAGTTCCGAGGTAAGTCCCGATCGACCAATTGTCTCGATTCACTCTCCACTCGTCCGTCTCACACGGGGTGGGCCCTAGTGTGAAAACGACAAGCCGCATACACTCCAAAAAAAAATCACGGGTTCCACATCAGTCTCAACTGGTCCCAGGTGGTCCCGCACTATTCCTTTCAGCACCTGATGACGACAACAACCAAAACCACTTCTGCCAATCCTCACAAAAAAATAAAGCTCGCGAGTGTCGGTCCCGCCAGCACCGCCAGTCCTACTCGCATGCCTCACCGGTGCCAAAAGATCTCACTGGCCAATGTCAATGACCTCGCTACCATTGGGGAACGCACACACGCACACACTACATTGTGTGTCGTTCCACCATGATAAGCCTGGTCCAACCCACAGACTATCGTCGATACTTCTAATGTCGTCTGCCGTACCGCCGCAATAGTCACGAAACAATTTTCCCCTTCACTGACGTTGACGGCGAACCCCTCGTCGCAACAAAAATATCTGGCACTCTCCCTCCACTTAGTGCCTGTCCGACGAACTACAATTTCGGCCGCGTAACGCCGCAAAAGTGGTTGTCGTTGACGCCAAAAAAGTTTGGCAACGTTTCCCCTCAGAAGTGGGAAAACAAAGTGTCGCAGGTCCGTCCTCCTGGTACCGCCGCCAATAAGCGTCGACGTCTGCCGCTCGCTGTCGAAAAATTTTGGCAGCACCTTTGCACGAAGGTGGGAAAATGACCTGCTTCAGATCCGTTCCTCAGGTATCGCCGCCAATAGCCTTGCCATCCGCCGTTTGCTGTCGAAAACTTTCAGCAGCATTTCCCAACTAAAGTGGGAAAGTTGCCTGCCAAAGGTCCGTCCGCCGGTAGGTGCCTTAGTCCAGTTTACCAGTACCTCCACTAATATGGGCCTTACGTCCGTCGCTGCCGCAAAAACAATACTCTTGCCATGCCGCCTTGGTCCCGCAGAGTCCCTAGGACCTCTCCATCGGACCTGCACCAACCAGAGGGAAGTGGATCAGAGTGCTCCCTACCCCGGCTATGGCTGCCCTGATCCTCCTCTCGCGATCCACTGCAGACCTCCAGCCTCCGCCCACGTTGCCTCAGGCAATACCTCCAGCAGCCAACAACACTCAAGTGTGTTTTTCACACACTGGCAGCTGAGGACAACTGCCTGTTTTATAGTGGCTAAGGAGGACTGGACGTCACTCCTACCCCCAGGCAAAATCGCAGGCTCACAGTGAGTCCTTGATCTGACAAAGATCCAGGGCCAACTGTGGCCGCACCACAACCACAGCCTTAGTGGGGGCAGTTTTCTTTAACTGCCCCATTTTCATTTTTCTTTTCTTTGTCTCATCTATCTCGGAATTTCACGAGATAGCTGAGTTTTTGCCATTTTCAAAAGTGTTTTTCTTTTATTTTTCTGATAAGGGGTTGGAGAGATATAACCCGTTTCAATTTTATGTATCTGGCTTCTTTTCCTATGGCAGATACATTGAGGGTGACCCTTCCATTTTCAGGCTCTCTGTAAAAGCGGGAGCCTGACAGTTACCTTTAGCAGTTTTCTGCCGGAGGTTGCACTTTGTGAGAACAAGTGTCCTCATGAGAATGCACAAAAATAAAGAGAAAAAGACAAAATAAAAATAAAAATAAAATTAACTCTAACTACAATGCACCCGGCCCTTACTTCAACCAGGTGCATGTTGTTGAAACCAACAATAGTCATTCCTTTTCCTCTGCCCTCCCCGTTGGGCTTAGAGCAAGGTGCAAAAAGTACCCCGACTTTGATGATTTAAAAAAAAACCTTCGCCTAATAAAAAGATCTAAAAAACTTCACGCGCATGGCCTAGATGCCTCGCTACCTACATAAAAACATTCAAGGCCGACAAAATTGTTTTACGCCACCAAAACAATATTGGCGCACACCACAAAACACAAGTTTTTATAAAATCTTATCCCGTTTTCTCATTTTATTTTTTTTATTTTTTTTCCTTTTCTTTTATTTTCTTTTTCTTCTTCCCCCCCCCAAAAAACGGGGAGGCAGCGGGTAGGTCGGGAGAAGTAGGTCCTCCTCTCTCCCATCCTCCCATTTTTTTTTTTTTTTTTTTTTTTTTCTCTCTCTCTTTCTTTCTCTCTCTCTCT
>BFEA01000025.1:3463232-3483390 GCA_003427395.1 Chara braunii | reverse complement strand
CACACACACACACACACACACACACACACACACACACACACACACACACACACACACACGCACAAAAATGAATTTGAGCGGACTAACCGTTAGCTTTATCTATCATATTTCTCCTCATGCAGACCAAAGCCTCTTTCCCACATTTTTTTTTTCTTGTAGAGTGGAGCTCCGAAACGGTTACAGCGCTAATTGTTCCCTTTTGTTCTGTCCTTGTCTCCTCACTTTCTCGTTTTCCCTCTCGTAGACTCACGCGTTGGTCTCATCGCGCCTCGTCCCGTTGCTCTTTGTCCCTCACTTTTTTCTCTTTTCTTTCTCTCATTTTTTCTTTTCTCGTCCGCTCTCACTAATTCTCACTTTCACTTCTCCTCTCTTCTTCATGCTTCTCTCTTGTGAACGCAGTTACTGGCGCAGTTTGACTCGGAAAAGCAGTCACCTGGGAATAGTTTAGCCTTGTTACTGCACACACGAAGTTCAGTCGTGCATGTGCAGTTGGTCTGTTCGTGCACTCCTTCATGCACCAGGCCGTGCTCGATTTGCATGTAGCAAGCTCTCTATTTTCTTCCTCACTCTCTTCACATGCTCCTCTCCTCCCTCCTACCTGGGAGGGCAGTTACTGACATAGTTCTAGTCGTAAGACTAGTCTCTCACGCACTCCCATCATTTATCGCCTTTGCTTCTCCTCTCTTCGTGTTCTCCCTCCCCTTCACTCTTCTTTCAAAAGAAACCGCTCTCTGACATCCCTCCATCTCCTCCGACTGGTTTGTAGCTCGATCAACAAACTGGTGGTGCAGACACAGTACGCGAACTCGCACGGCCAGCCTCCATGCGGTCAAGAATTGACAGGTAGACAGTGTGCCCCGTTGACGCGTAGTTCCCTTTGTTCGCCCTTTTTCCTCCAATCCCTCCGCCATTCTCTTACTTCCCCTTTCCATTCCCATTTTCTCTGCCTAGCCCTCGTCAAGTATCTGTGTAGTCGGTCTGTGCACCCAGATGGTTACCCCAGACTTTCGACGTTCTCCGCATTCACGGAGTCTACCTGGTCTGCTATGTGCCTCCAAGTATGGTTTTTTTCTCCGGCTCACTGTTTGTATCTGGCCTAGCTTTAGAGAGGTGCATATGGCCGCGAACACTGAAAATCTAGAACTGTGAGTACCTCTCGAGCGATAGGAGACGTACTTGGCGTAAAGTTGTGTCAGCTGCATGAACACCCATTTCGTCAAAACGGACATATTATATTTTTTGAACGAAATCAAAACTGACTTTTTTTGCCAAAATCCGGTCGGATTTTTTGCTCCTGGGGGTCCGGCGTTCCCAAAACGCCGGACCCCCTACATGTATCTGGTCTATGGTTGAGACAAGATACAATAAAAAAATTGTAAAATTGTATCTGGTCTCAACCATAGACCAAATACATGTAGGGGGTCCGACGTTTTGGGAACGCCGGACCCCCAGGGGCAAAAAATTCCGACCGGATTTTCGCAAAAAAAGTCAGTTTTGATTTCGTTCAAAAAATAAAATATGTCCGTTTTGACGAAATGGCTGTTCATGTATCTTCTCATGTTCTAGAATAAGATTTATGCTTATTTTTCACATTTTGAAGGTGGTAATCCGAGCATGTGGGTCGCGACGCCTTGATCTTGGTACTTTTGCATCGTGATCGTCACACTCGTTGTGACCCCGATATTTTTTTCGTCATGCTCACCAAGCTCGCCAACTTTGTCTTGTTGCTGATACGGCTCGTCCCTAAGATCTTGATAACGGTCATTGTCCTCATCTTCGTACCGGAGGTCGTCTTCATTTTAAAGTTCGTCAAGGTCATTGTAACCAAACTGTTGTTCGTGGTAATGTTCCCATTCATTGTACTGCTATTCTAATTCGCGGCTGCTTGCGGTCATGATCTTCAAATCTCATGGTGCGTGTCATATCGACCCCAGCATAGAAGGTCATTGTCAATAACGCCCTGGTGTGCTCCTTATGTACCCATGCTAGAGAAGAGAGAAAGAGGGAAAGGGGGACGATGAGAGAAGAGGAGGTGCATGGTGTGAGGGCTACGAGGGCAGAGCCAAGGTAGTAGATAAAGTTCGTGGACAGTGGTGTATCTTCCCATATTTTAGTGGAAGATTCACTCTTCATACTAGAGTGAGTTGTGGGGGATCAATAGTTGCTCGTCGTTCCATGGTGGTTCTGCTGATCGACGATGTTGCTGTTGTTCGTGCTCTTTGTCAAGACCGTGGTATTGCATGCTGAAATCAAGATAATGGTGTTGCTCACCTTGTTTTGTTGGTCATTATCCCGACATCATTCTTCATGATCACCTTCATTTAGTGAGTCGCGTTCTCGATGTGGCCACCTTTGTCAACAACACACGTTATTATTACGAAATTTGAATAAACCCGGTTGAGATTTTCAGCCACTAAGGAGAGAGTGACAAAAAATAATAAACGGGAGAGGAACAATTTCCATTTGTAAAGCATGCGAGACCTCTACTGAAAATATGGTAGGGCATATCAAAGACAAACATAGTAATATGAGAGATTGGCAATGCATCTTCCCATGTGATAAAGAAAAATCAATTCTTATATGGTATATTCATTGCGGAGTGCAGCGATCCCGGTGGTACTCGTCTGTGTGGTCGCCAGCCTGATCACAGCGTACTTGATCGTCGTGATTGTGTTGCTCATGGTACTTCGAGAGGCCGTTTTTTTTTTTTTTTATGCAATTCCAATCGCAGTGTTCACGTCTTTCGACTTTACCATGGTGTTCTTAGTAGTCGAAGTGGTCATTTCTATTGCTATGCTGGTCGCCACCTTTTACTCCTGTTAGTTGTGCCCTCTGCTGTTGTTGTATATTGTAGGGCCAATGGCCTTCAACTCATTGAACATCCTAGTCGTGTTAACGTTCAGGCATATTCATATGAGAGAGGGAGTAAGGCGAGTGAAGGAGATCGAGACAGAAAAAATAGGCAGGAAAGTAAACTTACCTCTCGTTGACTGCGAGTCATGTACAAGGAGTAAAATGTCATTGTTACTCAAAAGTTGCATTGTTATTTTTCAACGGGGAAACTGGTGTGGGGAGTCGTTGTTACTCACGACAGGCTGGCAAACGCCCTGGACTAGTTGACATTTTCGATGCCCCTTGTCTGGGTGGTGACCTTAAGAAAGGGTCCGATGCTACAAGAGCAGGACTGGGTAGCAATAAGGGTAGTAAACTTCCCCCTGCAAATTGGCACGGTAGTTGAGGCCAGAGCGGAAGGGGTCATGGTCAACCTTTTCAAAAGAAGAGGGGATGATACCGTAGTTCGCTACCATCCAAACTCGATCCAATGGCATGAGAGGACCAACCTCTACCGGATCCGGGTCCTACAGAGCCATAAGGAAGGGAGGACTCAATTGCGGGCATTTCTACCAGAAGTCCCCCTGTCCGCTTTAGCCCTGGACCTCTAGAATGGCAATGGGTTAGGGGACGGAATGGACAAGCCATGCACCTCTCTGAGTTGTCTGTAAAAGCCACTTATAGGATGATCAAACCCCGGGTCGACATTTGGGCAGGGATAGAAGAACGATGGTAGAAACACATTAGCCTGCATAGGGATCAAGTTAGAAAGTTGCAGAGGGGTGAAAGAGAAACCAGCAAAGTTTGCCTCCCTACAGTGGCAAATCTGCCACAGATGCCTCCCCACCAATAATTGGATTATAGACAGGACGGATCTGGAGCAAAGGGGGATCACACTCCCGTGGTGTAAGTGTTGTAATGCAGGGTTCCCGGCCCGAAAAATATGTGAGACAATTGAACACATTTTTCTCCAATGTCCGGATGCTACCCTGTTGTTGCGTTGGTGGGATCGCATTTGGTCTCAATTGGGCACGAATGAGGAGTGGCCATGGAAATTGGAAGCTCTTCTGCTGCGACCATGAAGCAGGTCAAACGCATCCGGCGTCGCCAGTAACCTCTTTACCATATCTAGAAAGACGATGATGTGGACCTTGTGGACAAGGAGGTGCATTTTTGACCAAAAAGGGTCCAGAATGAAGGAAGAGAAAGTGGCGACTACAAAAATAAGAGCACAATGACAACGAATTCATGATAAAATGGTAATTCTCACACAAAAATCAGACATCATCAACGAAATTCACACCTTCTGCATAAAATGGCTGGGAGGGGAAAAGGGGGGCAGGATGACTCTGATAGATTGGCCTAGGAAAAAGGAGATAAGGTGGGAGGCAGCGACTTTGTGAAGGACTACAAACTCAGATTTCACGATTGGCTGCAAGTTGACCCAAGCACCCCAATGAAAAACCCCGAGGATTTCTCATACATGTTCCCGTTGGTAGCCACAACCATAGTAGAGAGACAATGGTTTGGTCAACAGTGGAAAAGGGGGGTGGCTTAGACTCTCAGTCAAGAAATGGGACCAGGGGGGGGAAGGAACTAGTGTGCAATAATGTATCTGGGGTCAGGCTCAGGGTGAGGAGGTGCTACGCCTTGAAGAGTTCGACACAGAATTAGACAGTGTTAGTGAATGTTAGAGTGTTTTGTCAGGGAGTCCATTGGTTCTGAGCATTCGAAGGACCTTTGTGGTAATTGTTATTTGAGTAGCTTAGCAATAGGTCCCCACGAGAGATGGTTAACAACAGTCGTATTTTTCATCACCACTTCAAGACACCCTTCACCACTTCAGGATGCAGCCTGCCTGAACAAGTAGTTTCAGGGTCTTCGGACCTTTCACCACTTCAGGGCACCCTTCACCACTTCAAAATGCAGCCTGCCTAAACAGGTGGTTTTCCGGGTCTTCGGACCTTTCACCACTTCAGGACCATTCAGGATTTTCAGACTGCTCAAAACTCTCACTTCACCACTTCAGGATGCAGCCTGTCTTAACAGGTGGTTTTCAGGGTCTTCGGACCTTTCACCACTTCAGGAACATTCGGGATTTTCATACTGCCAAAAACTCTCACTTCAAAATTTTCATTCGTGAATTTTCAGCTACCCGTTAACCGTTTGTGGTCCCCACCAAGAGTTATTCCAATAATTTACACTCTTAAAAAAAAAGGATGATGTATTTTGCTCAAATAATTCTCTGGATTTCATAGGAATCAATGGCAGGTTCTTTGGATTTCATAGGAATCAATGGCGGGGAGATGGAGGAACTAGCATGTAACAGCAGGCAACTAACGCCGGTTCCAGGGTGAACAGGTTCGCCCCTCTCCCCAATATTTTGCCCAGTCAATCGTCTGGATTCCAGAGTAATCAATGCTGCAGGAATCCTCCACAATCTTTGTTCTGATATGCTCTGAATTCAGTTTGTATATGAGACGCTGAACCCGTTTTCCGGTAGGTGATGCTCCCCACCAATAGATGGAGTCGCTCCCCAGGTGGTAGTGGTGTCTTCTTTATCAGCACCACTAACACTGAAGAGGGCGTCTAAAAAAAAAAAAATGCAAAGTGTTGTTATGTGCATGATTAAAGACTATTGTCATTGTCTTCAACAACAACAATCTACTACTGTTTTTGTGGGGTTGCTACAACAATTGATGGTTTCATGATCACTACTTTTGTTAAAGTTCTCAGTCTGCTACAGTCGTTATTGGTTCCAAGCAGTTGCTACTACTGGTTTGGAATCCGTCACTGCTTCTCATTGCTATGCTAGTGGGTGTGTCTCGGCAGTAGTTGCTACTCACCATTAGGTCGTTGTGAGAGTCGAATCGTTGCTAGTGGCTTCATGATACTGTTGCTGACTTAATGAGGAAGGACTATCATTTTATTGGTACAAATGTTGTGTTTTCAGATAGCGCTACTGTGAATTTTTAAGGGCATACTCACACAAGGCCGTTAAAATCGCAGAATCGCAAAATCAACAACTAGATCGACGGCTTCTTTCAGAAGGACTTGATCTACCTACTGGTTTTGCGATTCTGCGATTATGAGCGCCTAGTGTGAGTATACTTTAAGTGTTGTTACAGTACTTGGAGGTGGAACTGTTGCGCCATCGGTTGCTCCGACATGTTCGGGATGTGTTTTTGCCAGCAACAGACTTCTATTGTGGATTCTTAAGTTTGATACCTATAAGGGACGAGTGTTGATACTCATTTTGCAACTGTTTTATTATCGTCGACCAGAGCTTTGAATGTCACAGTAGCATTGTCTGAAAACACAACATTTGTATCAATAAAATTAAAGTCCTTCCTCCTTAAGTCAGCAATAGTATCCTAAAGCCACTAGCAACGATTCGACTCTCACAACAACTTGAACTTGTTACTGTTGCAATTTCAAGTTGGGTAAATGAACTTCAAGCCGAAAGGTTACACTATTGTCCTCATGGCGGAAACAATGTAACAGTTGTTTCCTCGGTTTGGCGGGCTGTTGTACTCAGAGCACTGCTGATGAAAGTTGGAAGTTGCTATATTGTTGGAAGTTTGAGATTGATGTGGCATCCCCGACCTGGTGATTTTGTCATAGGATTAATGGCATTGTATACTATTTGGTGTTGGTGAAACGTTGTGTTTTGAGTTATTGGTACTACTGGTGATTTTCTCAGTAGATTGTTGTCATTGCGACTGTTACAGTTAGATTGTTGTTGGTCGATAGGAAGGTCGTTGCTCTCGTTTGGGGATGCTCTTCATTAAGATTGTTGCCACTATATTTGCACATTTTAGTGCATCTACTTTTGTACACTGACGCATTGTTGTTGAGTTCCTTGGTCGAGGTTGGTACAGTCTTCAGCGGGCGTTGTAGCTTCCTTCATCTCAATGATGTTTTAAAGAAGTTGTTGTTACAAGGCTAACGATTGACGTTGAATGAAGATTTTGTCGTAACCTTGGGCTATCACTATCGGTAGGTTACTGTCAGTTTGGGTTGACCGCAATGGTCAGCATTGGTGTTGTTATTAGAGGTGTTTCGTTGCAATTAGCC
This sequence comes from Chara braunii, assembly GCA_003427395.1. Taxonomy (NCBI): domain Eukaryota; kingdom Viridiplantae; phylum Streptophyta; class Charophyceae; order Charales; family Characeae; genus Chara; species Chara braunii. The sequence continues at coordinate 3,476,481 of BFEA01000025.1, read as the reverse complement.
ACCATTGCGGGACCCTCAAGAGTTGAAGGTAACAAGGCTCCCTCCCCGCGAGTATGAGTTGAATCTTCCCTTGTGTCTCGAGAGACTAAAGTTTTTTTCTCTGTCTTTTTCAATATCACTCTAGTCTATTCTTCGAGAGAGGAAGGTGGCAGGTGGGATTGCAACCCGCAAGACCGCAACAAGGTCTTGGGGGGGGTTCCTCCACCTATTGCGGGAGCTCTGCCAGAGCTCAAGTGGGGTTCTGGAGGCAGAGAACATTCAGTTATAACCTCCTTTTCGAAAGGGGTCTCGTATTCCCATAGTTGTACTACCTTCTACTTTACATAACGAATGACAAAATTGCTATTTTATTTTTATTTATTTTCAGTTAAGTTGTTTCCAGGATTTTAATATTAATTAAGGTAAAAGGATTATGCGTGAAAAACCATATGTTTGTTTGAAGGCAGAGAGAATGAATGGGGAAAGGGTGGAAAAAGAGATAAAAAGATGGTTTTTGCTTGCGTTTGACCACGTAAACTAAAGGTTGGACGTACCCCTAGGATGGGGCGGTTCGACGGTATGTTTATTTTTTGTATGATGGGTTGTTTGCTTGGTCTTCAGAGGTTGGGGCTACCCTAGGTTGGAAGGTCCGATCACATGTTTCTTTTGAGGGTTTAATAATGGAGGATGAGATCTTAGGTTGGCAAACCTAAAATCCTTGTTTTCTTTGGTTTTGGGTAATCTAGGTCGCTTTCCTTATGAGGGAGAAAATGGCAATGACTAGGCGTAACCCTAGGATAGGGCGGCCTAATCATGAGTCGTGAACCTAACCGAAACAAGAGTATAAAATTTTATACTGTATATAATTTAAATTCATTATGCTGGCAGGTTAGACGTACCCCTTAGATGGGGAGGTCTAATCAATAAGCCAAATAGAACACAAAGCAGAAAATGAAAAATTCGTAGTATAATATTTATGGTAATCCGGAAAGACTCGAAATACCCTTAGGATGGGGTGGTTCAGTCCAATGCCCATAATAACATGAAAAGACAGAGAGTTAGTATAACATTGATTATTTTTTAGTTTACATATGGTCAAGGCAGGGTTGGGCGTACCCCTAGGATAAGGCGGTCTGATCGTCTGCTAACAAAGAGAAGGAACTAGTATATTTTACATGTTAAATATTGTTGTTATTGCATAGTATGGACGTACCCTTAGGACGGGGCGATTCAGTCACACGTCATAAAGTTGCTGACTAGGCAGGCTAAACGTACCCCTAGGATGGGGCGGCTTAGTCTTATGCCACAAGTGATTGTTTAGGCGGCTATGCGTACCCCTATGATGGGGTGACCTGCTTATATGCCTTACGTCGTTTCTAGACAAATACTCGACGTACCCCTAGGATGGGGCGGTCTAGTTATCAGTCTTATCTCAATTGTTCAAACTGACTAAGAATACCCATAGGATAGGGCGACTTAGTCGTACACTTTATGTACATCGTTTAAATGGGTTCGACGTACCTCTAAGATGAAGCAGTTTAATTGTATACCTTATTATGATTAAGGCAGGTTGAACGTACCCCTAGGATGGGGCGGTTTAACTCTATGTCATATGTAAGAAAGGGATATACGGGTTTAATCTAACCGAAAGACAAATGAACTATGTGTTTGATAAACAACTTGAGGGTTTGGTGAGAGATTTTTTTTATTTTTATTTTTATTTTATTTTTTTTATGGGTTATCTCTTGTGGCGTCTTTCTCGATAGCTTAGTCACTTAGAAGCTCGCAGAGTGTTGGAGTCGTAGGCAAAGTAAATTAAATGATGAGAGGGAAGTTTGGTATAAGATAAAACCGATCTTACTGAGGGTTTAAAACTAGAGTTAACTCATTATACCATATTCAAAGAAGGTTCGTGTAGACTGTCCTTAGTTCTAACTATCAGGTAAGTATCAGAAGTTAGTTTCAAGTATAATTGTACTTTGCTTTCATATTTTCAACTTTGTATAAATCTTGACAAACGTCTTTTTTACAAGAAGCGCTACTTAAATTTTTATAAATTAAAAAAATATATAGTTTTTTTCAGGTTCAGAAAAAAAATGGAAAAACATTTTTCTTACGAGAAGCGTTGCTAAATTTTTCTGAAATTTAAAGAGTTTGATGATTTTTTGCTAGAGAAAAATTGACAATCCACCCCCTAGGGGGGAGATGCTGTCAAAAATTTTCAACAATCTCAGGTATAGATTAGAGGAAGGTGAGAAATAAGTTAGTGAAGGCGTTAGGTTAAAATATGGAGCATGTTCTCCATTTGTGTTAAAACTCAACATTGATGTTTTTTCCCTGTACAATGATGCAGGTCTACACATTCGCTTGAAGAACCAATTTGTCCGACCTGGTGCTACAAAGTGTCACTCTTTTGTTATCTATTGATAACAGGTCGGTTTACGACACAACTTTACATACTTTTGCATCTCAACCTAAGGCCTTAGCCCCTATGTGATTTTTATCCAGACTTTTTTCCTAATGACCATGTTTAAAAACTGATTAGTTTTGTTGTGGGATGGTGGAAAATGGTTGGGTTTTGTGTGCATAAGGCAAGGTATGAGTCGGAAAGAACGGTAAAGTTGGCTCCCTTAGTGTGTGCGATGTTGTTGCTCAAATTTTGTGTGACCGCAGTTATGCATGGAAGAATGAAATAAGTTTTTGTGATTGTCTGAGTGTTGCTTTAATGTTGATGGACAAACTACAATATTTTTATGACAGTGATCACCAAATGTCATACAACTTATTTTTTTTTAAGTGATTAAACCACTTTATTTCACGTAGTCATTACATTTAAGTGAACGTGCGTGAGCATAATTCGTGCAGTACCGACGACAATGAGCGTGCTTATGTTTTTGCTATTAGTTGCTCGGACGTTGGTACTGAATGTAAAATTTGAGGCCCTTATCCAGGATATTCCATGTTCTAGCTCAGCAAAAAAGAGCTTCGAATTTCAGGTTCGGTACCAAGGCCCGAGCAATTAATTCAAATAGCAAAAAAATAAGCACGTGTGTTGTCGTGGGTATTGCATGAATTTCAAATCCAGTACCAACATTGAACTTGGAACATGGAATATCCTGGACAAGGGCCTCGTGTAAATATTCATAGGCCTTGGTCATGCTAAGCATGTGTACATGCCGACTACAACAGTCGTGCGAAGAAAAATAATTAATTCGCATGCGGTCCTTTTTGCGAGTGTGTCGACCTATAACCTATTCTACGGGAGACTTCAGGCATAATTCGTGCACGAAAATGCTTAAGAGGGACGTGCGTGCGAGAGGAATCATAACATTCAGTTATGCGAATTCAGGAAGTCGACTGTCGTGATGACGCTTCACTCGTTACCCACAATAGTTCGACCCTTTGCGGACTTCCACGTTGTGCATAACACTCAAGTGTTTGAAATGACGTATCATAAAAGGGGTATCCTTCACGATATAACACGGTTGAAGGAAGAGTCGTTCAACCCTTGCAGCACCTCTGTCCCTTAGACAGAGTGCTACGATGGGAAGGGCGTGAATGCTCAGCGCATGAAAGTCGACAGCGCGAGTTAGCATAGCTAAATGTTATGATTTATCTCTCAAGCACGTCCCTATTAAGCATTTTCGTGCACGAACTATGCCTGAAGTCTCACGCAGAATAGGTTATGGGTCGGCACACTCACAAAAAAAAACCGTGTATGAATTAACAGTTTTCCTGCGCACGACTGTTGTAGTCGGTGCACACACGTGTTTAGCATAGGTCAAGGCCTATGAATATTTACTCGTTTGCGAGCACACGAGGTTTTTATTTTTTTCTTGTTTGAAATTTATTTTGGTGGAACGATAGAGTTTCGGGTAGAAGGGTCATTGTGTTGTTGGTGGTGCGCCAGACAACTCACCACCACTCCAATTTTCCTTCTACCCTCAGCGCCATCATGCCCTACCCCACTTTTGGGCACAACAGGGTGCAAAAGATGGCGGGGTGCTCGGTTTCCTTCTGCGCTTGTTAAATGATTCACCCTTTAGAGCGCACGTCAACCGACGTATGAGCGTCAAATGTGATCCCACAATTCAAAGTTAACTACAAGTTTATGGACACTGCATAGTACTCCATCACCATAAATGTTCTCGTATTCGTGTATGGCTAGTCGTTATAAAAACAGTTTGCACCACGACAATCATTTATGCAAGATCTCTCGTGCGACATCTGCACGCTCAAGCATGAGAACAGTTACAGGTCGAGGCGAAAAATGAATTAGGTGTGATTCGCACGTAAACTTGAGTCATAGTTGAGAAGTGTATCGCGTCGTTAGTTTGGTTGTCTTAGTCGACCGATGCAGGATTGTTCGGGAGATCGGCGCCTCTGATGACAACTTGCTCACAGATCCGATTCGTGTGTTAACCGTGCGTCCTCCCTATGCTACAACAAACAAGAAGCGCCCTCAGAGAGTCACCTCTGTGATTGCATACGAAAAGCCTTCACATGTGGTTCGGTAACTCGGCGGGGATACGCCCACTTAAGGGATGGTGACAAAACCCGCAGGTGGGGTCAAGTTGTACCTCACGTGGCCGTATCCTATCGTAGGGGCTCGTGAGAGATACGGCTGCCGCACTCGGTCGGAGTGGCGACGCTCCCCGTGACAAGTCCTACAAAATCCTGCGTGCCACGGTCAGGAGGTCCCCTTGCATGACCAATGCGCTCAAAAGCATCCCTCATCAAAATACAGATAGGAATATGAGATGTCGGGACCATTACCTGGCTTCGACTATAACACTTACTAGGGAAATTCAGGAAAATTCAAAAACATTCATGAAGAATTCAAAAGGCTACTAAGATATTCAAAAACAAGAGCTAACAAGGTTAATTATACAGGATTGAAATAAGCAGGCTAATGAAGTATTGAATGAACCGATACCAAACTACTCAAGTGTTGTTCACCAGAACATACTCTACCCTACCCCGGTGCTACCGAAAATGATGCACCCCGCTCGGGTCGAAATGTCGGAAGACTGAGGTGTGCTAAGGCGTGAAATTGAACGGACCATGTTTTGAGAAGCGGATCCAAGCTGAAGATGGCATAATAGTGTGCTCACGATAAGCTGATGAGGGCGAGTGGGAAAGGGGGAGGGGAGGACGTCAGGGAGGAGTACAAGTTGGGTGATGGTTTTTTATATCCTTTGCAATTTGAGCGCATAAACTTAACATCGATGGAGCGTGGTTCGTAAGCGGTTTTGATGGTGAGGAATTTGTTTGGGTCGATCATTGAATAGGGGCGGTGGTGCTTCTGTTTTGCGCCTCAATCTAGTGGTGCCATGAACTAGCAAATGGAAGGAGAGGAAGGACTATCTTTGAAAGACGACGGGACTTCATGATAAGTTTGACTGCATCGAGTGTATTCGGATAGTCGTCTGCTCCATATTCTCTATGGTGTAAGAGGCAGGTGGTTGGGAAATGTGGGGGTCCTAGGAGTATGGTCTCGTGTGGAGTGGTGATTGGATGGTGTTTGCTGGACGGAATACGCATCGAGCTTGAGGAGTTTGAAGGAGCATCTGAGGTTGAGCAAGAGGAGTTGTGTGTTCAAGGTTGAATTATGGTCGTCATAAATCTCTCTGAATACAAAGTTCACTACACGTTTTATCATTACAAATGTTTATGTAACTCCAATCTTCCTATGGACTTTCTGTAAATTGATTTGTAGTCGATTGTATCTATGGTAACTTCGCTAATCGTTGCTTAAGTTAAATTCATTATATGACTATATTTAATTGTTTGATGTAGATACACGAGTCCGACCCGTAACGTTTTTTTTAATTGACTTCTGCTCTACTTTTGTCTGTCATTTCTTTATAAATGTATGTTAAGTGATCACAATTTCCGTTACTTTTCATAATTAATCTTCGAGCGATGTGGGAATATTTCAAATTATTAACTTAATTTTATAAGTTCAATTTTTAAGTTGTTGATTGCATCTAATCAACTACCGTCTTCACTCGAATAGAAGGTAGTGTATTATGGATAACTTTGAGTTTATAATACAACAGTAATGCCCGTACCTTGTATTCGGTTGAAGACGGTAGTATAAATTTAATATAATGGTCACTCTCAATTCGCTAGCTTAAATCTAATTCCTGATCCCGATATTTTGGTATTTGTTATAAGTTGGAAAATCGGATGAATTTTTAAGCTTTGATGTGAATTTTATATGAACGTTCACACTTGGGATTTCTGCTATTCCATAAACATTAATTTTTTAAGCACTTCTTATTGCATTCGACTAGTTGAAATTTTTTATTTTTTTTTTAACTTTTGATTAAGTTTTTTCCTTATTCCATCTATTTTTTTTTTACATATTGAATTCTTGATAAAATTTATTGTCAGGAGGGCGTCGAACCTCAGTTCTATAATCTGCCTATAAGGTAGAGTAATCGTGGTGGGCAAAGACGAATTAGAAAGTTTGCCATCCTCCATATATTCGGTCATCTCTTAAATGTGTTTTGCAGGTTGGAGGGGGGGGGGCACTATCATGCACATGCTTCGCAAGGAGGGAGGTGAACGCCCTGGAGGGGTAGCGACAAATTTAGGGAGTTGCTCTCTTTTGAGGCGGGGAGGGGAGGTATGCAAGGTTTGTATCAACCCTAGTGCATATAGATAAAGGTAAGGGATCGATGGGGCATGCCTTAGGAGGGAAGTGTATGCTCATGAGGGAAAGGGGGATAAAGGTTTGGTCTGGGGCTGATGAAAAATAGGTCGTGCTTCTGGGCGGGGTCAGTACAGGGCCGAGGGGGGCATAAAGGGAGGAAGGGGTGATCTTCTCTTGTATTTCAGTAAAAATAGAGGATACCCGACAACCTATTAATGACTTTCTGAAGGTTGCCATACCCGGCTCACGAATGATCGATGCAAGGTGCTTGGCGAAGTCGGGGTGAGGCGATTCAACCCTGTAACCCAACCATGAAGGTGTGAGGTGAGTAAAAAAGATCTGGAGCAGCGTTTGGAGGGCATTTCAAGTGGTTGGCGGAGGGCTAAAATTAGAGCGATGTTGGTTGAAGCCGGGGCGAGGTGGCTCTACATTGTAACCCGGTCTATTCTGGTTTTCGTAAGTATGGGGGTGGTTTGTTTGTTTGTTTGTTTAAGTTTGGTCTGCCCCTACTAGAGATAAGGGTAAAAACATCCATCCCTAGTAGGTTTATGACCAACTGCTCCATCTATTGGTGCGGAGTAGCACCTGTTGGAAATCAGGTTCAGCGTCCCTTGAACATAATCCCGAGAGTACATGAGTTGATTGGGTTATGTGTTTGTCTCTTCCCCGGAGGAACCGCTTAATCAAACATTGAAAACTAGCTCCCCTTGCCCCCCTTGAAATTGGAATAAGACCGAATTAAACCCCCTCCAAGCAATGTCATTGTAAATCTACTAATGTTAGTTGAGAAGGAGGAAATGGGTTGGTAATAATTATGAAGATATGAGAGTAACCCCTGGTTGAGGTCAAAACCAGTAACAGAAGACAAGCTTAAAGTTTTTCTTGACGGCCTCTTCAGTACCGTCCTCCCCTGGTCATTGCACCTTACCCAAGCACCCCTTATTAGATCCCCCCAACCATACTTCAGAGATGTTTTGAACTGTTTGTTTTTTATATGTTTTTTTTTTTTTTTTACAAAAAAAACTAGGCTATATTTTTTTCTCGACTCGCCTTTCACTATCTACGTAACATTACCCATAAGTCTATACAGGGGACCCCTGCAAGCATAGCTACCCCTCATAATTAAGGGGGTGCATATTTATTCCCCCTCCTTTATCGGCGATTGTTAGGGAGTAGGTTGGGGGCGCGGTTGAGGGGGGACGACTAACTCAAAGGTTGAACATTGTGCTCGTAGTTGCATCTCCCATCTTCTTCCCCCAATCCCCCATCGAATAGCAGCAGTGGTTATGGCCAACACTTTGCCACACACCACACACAACCTACTCACGCTCAAACTCACACCCGTGTTGGTTATAGACCTACTAAAACCGATCAGGGTATCAAGCGGATTATTACAGTCGGTCGATACTAAATGCATCATAGGCGGTCATGGGGCTCGAACCTACAACCTCTTGAATGTCATTTGTATGTCTATCCAACTAAGTTATGTTGCTGGATACATGTCCACATGGTCGGACACTAAAAGTATAATACACAGTTTCAAGTATGTATTTTTTTTACTTAAAACTTTGTATCTTACTTTTAGTGTCCGACCATTGTGCTTTGATTTCTGTTCGAACAAATTAGATGATCAGGTCAACTATTTCAGTGTCTTTCAAAATTATTTTTTATTTCTCTTAAACACAATGATTGTACCACAATGTTCATGATAAGACAACTTTGTGGTCAATTTCAAATTGATTAGTATCAAAACTATAGATCGAGAGATCACCGAGCTCTTAGTGTCCTAATAGGATGACTTGTAATTTTCACGCCTAGTCCAAATCCGTTACACCCCTTCAAACACCATTTTATCTTCTCCAAAAAAACGATCGAGCACAAGCATTGCATAAAAGTATATTCAAGTTTTTTTTTTTTTTTAAACTTGCGTAGGGGCCATGCTAATCTTCTCTGCATCGTTTCAATTTTAACGGATGTATCGAAGGACTTTAAAGTGTTTCTCTAATATTCTTGTTATGAAAGATTGACAAGCAAGATTTGCACTAGGGGGGTGCAAGACCTCGTTATTTTAATGTGGAGTGGTCAATAAGCCAATCATTTGCGGGCAGACATCAAGGAACAATTTGTCACTGTAAGCAAACAAATTTTGTTGGCCATCGTTTGCTGTATTTGAAAAACCTGATACGTCGTAATAAGTTTACCCCAATATTTAAATGTCACGCTCACCATTCTTGTACAAGCACCGACACGTTAATCCTTAAACGAAGTAAACGATAGGCCGCTTTTACTGTGAAAGATTAAAGCAAGCACAATTTTCCCTCGTACTGGTCTCCCATACCCATTTTTATGGGTCCAATGACAGTTCAGGGATTGGGATTTTTGGATGCTGGGATCCCCAACCCTGAATGGAATAAATGAATAGGACCCTAATGCGATACAATATGAGAAAAATATGAAATATAAAAAAAAATAGTACCTGTTTAATTTGAATATAGTTGTTAGAGCCACTTGCGGGAGCAGGTGCACTACTTGACCCACCCTGGGTTATGTTGGCAGAGATTTGTGTTCGGTTTGTATGGGTATTCGCCTAGTTTTGTTCGGTACAAAATGGTTTTAATAGTTTTTCTTAAATTATTATTATCTGTTTTCACCTTCCTTGAATAATATTATTTATTTATTAATTGATTTTCATAAATACTCCCAATGTATACTGTAGGATTTTTGGGGCTTCTAACGACTCATTTCAGGCTGCTTTGATACTGTTGCTCAATAAAATGAGGTTATCCAATGCCAGAACAACGCTTGTTGGTTTTGGGTTTTGTCTTGCAAACTGTTATTGCGGGGTATGGGGCATAGTAGAGAGATTTTGGGATGTTTTTGGGTGGGCATTCCAAGGCATAACTGCTAGTTGCTGTTGGAATGACGCTGGTCAAAGTTTGGGCGAGTTGTGTTGCTCTGTAATTTAGCAGGTTGGGGGTGTACAACAAAAAAATTCCCACGAGAAATGAAAGTTGAAAAAGCATTTCATAAAAAAAAAATTCTTCATGTTTATAAATTATTATTCCAATATTCGTCAAATTCTAAAATTTTCAGTTTTATTTGATAAGTTCTCGTCTAAATGTGACCTTTCCCTTCCAACTACATTTATTTGTTCAAGATGGAATGAAAGTCTGGACGATTTTACGAAATGTTTTAATTAAACTTTCATTCTACTACAAAAAATATCTTCTGATTTAGATTGGATTAACCTATTTATGACTGAAAATCCTTAGTTAGAATGACAGCGCAATTAAAATATTTCATGAACTCGTCCACACTTTCATTCCATCTCTAGCATGCAGTTCAAATAAGAAGGGATACCTCATTCTTGGAAGGAAAGTTTTCAAGTAAGACGAAAATTTTTAAAATTGGAATGACATTTTTTAAGATGGAATGAAAATTTAAAATTTAGAATGTAATTTCACTATAGAATGATTATTTAATTATGAGAAAATTTTCCGTAGTAAGACATGGAAAAGTGCGATAGAGAGCAAGATAGTTTGAAAGACTTTGAATTGGTTATGTTTTAAAACTCTCGGGCTTTAAGTATTTAGAGCGTCTATGTGGATTTCTGAATGAGTTCAGTTACCTCAAAGGTATAGCCCCTCTCGAAATTCCATAGTAAAAATAAAAAATAAAAAATTGCTTCTTCAGATTCCGCAACCACGTGTTCTGTTGTCGAGAAAATTGATTATCTCTACAACGACGTATTCAATTGTATTTGACCCATAATCCTGCGCACATGGTCATAACAACCCCTAAAACTTCCCCGATCCAATAGACTCCGTCAATTACAGAGTAGTGGAAGAAGGAAGTAAAAATGTGTAGGACAATGCAAATTTCGACCACTTATAAAATACACTATAGAAACCCGATGAATCTGGCCTAACAAGGCAACTGGAAACATAAAAAATCACAAACATACAGATGTTAAATCACAATACAAAAAAACTATGGAATCGAATATTCTAAGAAAACATCGTCACCCAAACCTGACCGTGAACATTGGGGCGTTAGGGAAGCCCAATACTCGTTTACGTGAATGAGCGAGAAAATTGATACAGAAGAATCATGAACTAGAATAACACAAAAATAGTGAGTTTGCTCCGAATACATAGTCAATTACAGAAGACCACTAAAACAAGGAAATGGGAGCAACATAGAAAGCACAAGTCCGTGCAGATATGGGGAGTTTTTATATGAGGTAAGTGAAATAATGAATATGAGCTTACGATAGGGCCAGATACAAAATATGAGGGTTAGAGATATCATGATATGAGTCATAAGTCGCCACAATCTATACTTTGAAGTCCACGGTAAATTTTTGATTTTGATTCGTAATGTTAGTTCGTCGCTGTAACCCCTGTCGTGATGATGAAATACCAAGGTGATGTGAACTTCAACTGATCGTGACTCTGATTCATCTTCGAAACCATTGTCTCCGACGTTGCACTTGACATTGGAGGAGGCAACTTCAACTCACTTCAACGGTGGCAACACAACGTGCTCAAGGTAGTTAAACCACCTGTACTTGGCCCATATATCGATCACGGCCGCTCGCGCTGCATTAACCGGGCTTCAGGGCTCTCAAACCACAATGGTCGGTGGTGCCAGCCAAAAGGGGAAAAAAAAATTGTGCTGGCGGTTTGACAAAGTTGGGCACGCAGGGCATTTGGAGCACCGGAGAAGTGACCCAAAGTACCGGTGGTTTAATGGAGATGTCTTGAGTTCGCTTAGGTTTGAGTATGTTTGGTTGGGCTTGTTGAAGGGCTCCTAGGTTAGCCATCTACCCATTCAAGCAGTTGGATAGACCAACCCCATAGCACAGGCTATTGTGGGACTAGCAAATCCACGCGTGTTGCATGGTCTTCCTTACGCCTCATGGTGCGTGCAAGGTAGCACTTAATGCCTTCGGTTTTGTCGATGGTGTTCCCACTGATGCCATTCACTGTTACTACATCCCTACCACTGCTTCTAAGCCTATATAGGGACCCCTGCAAGCATAGCTACCTCCCATACGTTTCGCCATGCTAATGGAACAATGCCCAATGTCGGTATTTCAACAATTCATGGGTGTACCAAGTGAGGACGTACTCACACTATCATGTTCCAAAATGCGTCTTACAACAACAACCGTCAGACCAAAATGCATTTTCATTGCAATGTTGTCCATAAGTAAAAAAGGGTCTTGCTCGACTACTCACCAAATGTGCAAAATGAGAATGAATCTTCCCCTGGAATATGGAAATACACAACCATGTTTTTTTGTTTTTTGTACACATGACTACTGGAGCGAGGCCCAAAGTCCTACTGGCCTCCTTTGAAAGCAACGCATATGAACTGTATTCGAGTTTTCAAAAAAATTGATGATTCGAATAGAACGTATATGTGTTTTATTCAAATATAAGGGTTGTTTGAATATGATGAACGTGTGTTGTATTTGAATAAGTATGTTGTATTTGTTCATATCGCCTTTTCCTTAAGTTCCGCGTATTGCAAGTTTGCGCTGAGATGGACCAGTGGGTTGTACCAGCCAGTTTTACATAATAAGTGCATACCATTCACATCCGTTTCATTCTCCTGTGTGTCCATGTTCCAGTTTTTTTTTTGAGTAACTTCAGTCAAGTCACAAAAACGAGTTATAATTGCACTATGGGGCAAGATACAATTAGCAATTGCACTTCTGACACCCTACCTGGCCAGAAAGTTGGGTTGTTCGCAACCTTAAGGCTGCGGTATAGTGGGTTTCGGCGTCTATGTCAAGGTGTCGTATTTTCAGTGGCGGGCGAGCAGGACGCAAAGTGGGTTCTTAGGGGGCAAAAAAAATTGGGGGACCAGTCCTTGGCAAAATTGCAGACTACCTACAGCTAGCTCTGGTAGAACGGGGAGTTTTGAAAAAAGGAAGGACCACTCATCGGGTGGAAGCGGACCCTAAAAGGAAGTGGGGGGCGTTGGACAGGTCCTCAGTGAAAACGGACCCCAAAAAGAAGTGAGGGTATGTGAACTGTAAAAGGATTCTCACGCCCATGCGTTGAGGCCCGTCTTCTCAAAACAGAGAGATCAGGCGCAACAAAACAGATGTTTTGCAAGAGGTCACTTTGACAATTTTCTGTAGTCAGAGGAACCCGCAGAAAAATCTGAAATTTTGAGAATCCATAGATGAGGTCATGTTCTTTCCAGAAAAAATATTATAACATTTTGAAAAAATCATTTAGACCGCGAAATAATCGTCGCACCGATTCGACACATATTCCATTTTTGCCACTCAACCATGTGTAGGCTAACTGAAAAAGTACTCAAAATTCAGTGAGTTTTCCTGCTCAGAAAAATGCGTGAAAAAATCTGAAAATTGGGGTAATCGTAGATTTTGTTGTGATCTTTCCAGGAAAAACACTAAATAAATCAAAACAAATAATTCCAACCGTTAAACAGATCACGATCGCAATTTGACCTATATTTCAATTTTATCATTCAACCTCTTTCTCTCTCTTTCTCTCTCTCTCTCTCTCTCTCTCTCTCTCTCTCTCTCTCTCTCTCTCTCTCTCTCTCTCTCTCTCTCTCTCTCTCTCT
>BFEA01000025.1:3408336-3427840 GCA_003427395.1 Chara braunii | reverse complement strand
AGAGAGAGAGAGAGAGAGAGAGAGAGAGAGAGAGAGAGAGAGAGAGAGAGAGAGAGAGTTGCCTACCTCCCATACAGGATTGCGATTGCTTCTAAGAATTTGATGCTGGATCCCAAAGATTGGTACTGGCTAGACCCCCGGAAACTTGACACTGCTGTTTCTCTAACACTGCACACTGCGAAGTTCTTGCTTACACCCGGACGACGGAACCAATGGAGCCAGTGGATGTTGACTGGGGCATTATCACAAAATGCCCCAGTCGGTTTTGGGGGGTCTAGCCAGTATCACAAAATTGCTCTTACCGGACGTGGATGTTGACTGGGGCATTATCACAAAATGGAGTAAGCTAGGATACCATCATCCTCATAAAAAATTTCCCTAACTGCAATCCTCATTAGTGGGATGTCACTGATATCATCTGCAAGCGAGCCTCCTTGCCAATATCATCCTTAAAATCTCCAGTCTTAGGGTACTGTTCTCGGTCACCCATCCAATCACAAGTCATCAATATCATCATCGTCATTACCACCATCTATGGCAGTATCATCGATGTCATTATCATCATAATTACTACCATCCCTATAAAAATCATCATTAATCCAATCTCTCACTAGGGGGTCATTACCGATATCATCTGCAGGTGAGTTCGCTCGCCAATACTCTCCTGATAACCCTTTGTCTTAGGGTATTGTTCTCGTCAGCAATTAGTATTTTTTTCTCTGGCACTTTCATCATGATTTTCCTTTTTTCATGTTCACTCTTTTGAGTGTTTCCATCCTGGGATCTCCATCACAAAATCTTACTCAACTATACACTGTCCTCATGAGATTTTTCTAGAGGTTAATTGGCCGCTTCATCTGATGGGTGTGCTTCAATCGGGATAGGGCTTCTGTGGTCACGGTTCGGATTTTTGGGGGAAGGGTGGGGGTTGGTATTGGGGAGCCTTACTTGACAGGGGCGCTGCAAGGTGGGAGGTGGCTGCCCTGTCGGGGGTGGGGTAGATTTGTAGTTTGTCCTTGTCTGGGGCCGGGGTGGGAGAGTTGGTCGCCTTCAACCCGGCGGGGGCACAAGGGGAGGGCAAAGGTGTCCTCTAAGAGGGAATTAAATGCCTTTGCGGACGGGGGGGAAGGAGGGGGTCGGTTCCAGGTTGGGGCCGATGTAGTTTTCTTCGGCGGTGGCAGCATGGAACATGGGTTGCGGGCAAGGGGAAGTTTCTCTGCACGGTGACTTTTGGAAGCTTCTTGGACAAATTATGGTTTATTAAGCCTTCCGGGGTTCTAAAAGTTAGAGCAGCATCCGGTCTTCTTCTTTATTAGGATATTCGATTTCAGAGATGGTTGTACCTGGACTGACATTGGCAGCATTGCTCTGTTCTGTGCCCTCAGTTTGCCGATGCCAGAACGGCGCTGGCCGGAGCTGGGGTGTTACCCTGTAACCTGCAACGGCAGGAGTGTGAGGCCTTGTAGAGAGATCTGGGGTTTGTCGAGGGAGGAAGGTAAGTCAGTGGCGAATTGTGGGGGACCGCCTTGACACCCTATGGGGTCGGGATAGTCTTGGTGGTGAGAAGAGGTCAACTATGGATGATGTTGGTCTGGTTAGTACTGTCTTTGAGTAGTAATGTCCCGGTATAGGGAGGGCTAGGAGTTGATCTATGTTTAGGAAGCTGGAATGGTTGATATAGCATAGTATTCAATTTTTTTGTTCTTCATCAAAAAAATATTCTTAGCCGAAACCCATAGTATTCAATTTTTTAGTTCTTCATCAAAAAAAGATTCTTAGCCGAAGCCGGGTAATGGCCCCGACACCTCATATGTTGTGTAATAATTCATGTGGGACGCTGGACCCAGTTTCCAGCACGTGCTGCTCCCCCCGAATAGATTGGAGCAAAAAAAARAAAAAAAAAAAAAAAAAAAAAAAAAAAAAGAGGATACACTGTGCAAAGGAGACAGGCTGCGTACACCAGTTTATGATGGGCATGAAAGACAAGGCAAGTGGATGGGCAAGAGGGAACGGGAGCCCCCTCTGGCAGAGCACTGTGGGCCTCCCTTCGCCACTCTCAAAATGTGCAAAATGCGAATGAATCTTCTGCTGGAACATGAAACTATTCACCACCATATTTTTTGTCTTTTGTGCTTGTGGAGAGTAAAGGAGCGAGGCCTATCTCTTTTCCACTTCTCCATGACTCTGTTTGTGTACACTAGTTTATGATAATTGTACTCGTACTTGTATATTGATAAAAAGTCGCGCGCTTTGAGCGGGGAGAAATGCATGATGTTCTATCGCATCCAGTGTCATCCACCTAGATAGAAGGGGAGCAAGGTTATTTTCATGGGTGGAGGAGCTTGATACCTTGCGGCTCCTATATTTTCAGCAGGCTTGGGATGTTATCTCAAAACTTATGGGGGCGGGTTGAAAAACTTTGTCCGTCTTTTCTGTTGTCTTTCGATATTTGAACAACTCTAGTGTGTCGTACTTGCCCCAGAGCACATATCAGTGATGTGGTGGCGTGCATAAAGTTGTACTGGATGAAGGGATGTATATATCATCTATGGTTGTAGCATCGTTGAGAAGCTATAGCAACCCCCACTGTGAAATATTTTTCGTTGGAGGATCGAAGATGTTAAAGCACCAGTACACCACATATCGGCCCGTGGGTGTCAGCATAAAACCCGCACCACTTCGGAGGTCACTGGTGTTTTTTTTCAATGGCGGGCCTGGCCGCGCGGCGCTTTCGAGTTTTGCTTGTGACGACAAAAACTTTATGCAAGGTTGGGGCTGTGTACGAGCGGTTTAAGGACCATTTCAGAATGACAGAAGTTCAATTTTGACACATAGACTTTGGTATTAAACCCCACTACTATGAGCCTCCTTGAGAGACACCTCTTCTGTCGTGGAAAGGATCGCTCTGTCCGCATATGAAGGTTTGACGGGTTACCGCAAACGAGCCCTCGCAGTGCTATTTTTATTTAGACAATGTTGGATGATCAACAGGATTCATTCTCTGACAGCCTCATTTCGGCAGCACCAAGCCGCCCATAGTATTAGTACGGAGAACCCCGTAGCAGCCACATCCGTGCTCTAAGCCCCCAATGAGGGAACATGCGGGAGCTGCAACCACCAGCAGGTGGGCGATACCTGCCAGGGGTCAGCCCGTAGCATCAGGATCGAGCTTCTTCGATGGGCCAGTCACTATGCTTCCCCTCCAGTCCCGTCCCGCTATGAACATGAGCAGTCTTTGCTCAATGTCACTCGGGGGGACCAACGGCATCATATCGCTAGGTGGCGAGCGCCAAGCTTGCCTAGAAGGTACATGAGATCAGTGGGGATTGAATCGAAACCCCCCTGAATGCCATTTGCGTGCCTTACCAACTAAGCTAGGCCGTTGGATTTCTCTCTTACATTTTGATATTTCCCCGATGCGATTTATGCCTTTTGATATTGCCCCGGTCCAATTTATGCCTTTTCTAAGAAATCCTTGGAATTGACGCAAAAACCTTAGTTTCATCCTGGCGGTTCAATCCCCCACCTAAAATCCTAGGTCATGCCCCAATTACTTTGATTGGGGTTCTCAAGGGTAGAAGACGCTGTGCGGGGCATCAGGTTTGTGTATCACAGGGCCTTCTAGTTGATGACACAAGCAGGAGAGTCCTAGTTGATGACACAAGCAGGAGAGTCCTGGTTGATGACAAAGATTAGGGTGATTTGACTTGATGACAAAAGTTGTGATCCTGAGAGTTTGAGATAGTTGATGACAAAAGTCCTGGGGACTCTATTTGATGTCAAAGATGAGAGGTTCCTAGTCGGTGATAAAGATTGGGGTGGGTGATTCCTGTCGATGAAAGAGATAGGGGGACTTCCTATTTGATAATAGAGAGTAGGTTATCAACTAGTGACAAAGGTTGTGGCCTTAAGAGTAACTAGCCATACAACAGTAGAAAGAAAGTTGATCACTGAGATTGAGGGGGTCTAATTGATGACATAGGCAGGCTAGATTGATTTTAGTTGATGATAAAGATTGTAGTCTTGGCAATAGGGATATAACGACAAAGTAACAACTGCAAGAACAATAATGAACGATGAATATCAACATAATTGTTGCGGTTCGGAAATATACTATGGTAGCTCGTGGTTTGCCATAGGTTAAAGCTTGGCTTGAGCCATTAGACTCTCTTTTTGAAACTAAAGGAGGACATTCAAATATATTGAGGTACCCAAGTACATAATTTCAAGGGATATCTAGGGTTTACTCGTCGGGTCTGTAGAAAAAACAAAAAGGTTCACACCTTATGTCCGAAGTACTCTTACGACAGGGCGCATCGGAACATGCTTCAACCAGGGCTAAATGGGATAACCTGCTTAAGGCTTGTGCTTCCCAGTGTTGGCCGGTCATGTTGTTCATCACGAAATGGTAGAGGGGTGAAAGTCCTAAGTAGTAAACATTGTGGTAGGCCTAGGGGAGTGGGTGTGCCTGGGAGAACCCATGTAAGGAGGGTGGGTGGGGCTCATAAGGAACAAAACTCAAGAAAAATGAAGAGAACAAAAACGATACAACGAGATGTGACTTTTGAAAGTCATGGCCGCATGTGCGCCACGATGTGTCGGGACGGACGAGCTTGGGGTGCTGACATAAATCCACTCAAGTGGAAACATCGCAGCATTGTAGCAGTGGTTGGCCGCATGCAAGTCGTGACCTCTTGAAGTGCTACCATCTTAACTCGAAAACAAGGTACGTACCTTGTATACGAATAGACGATGCGGGGTACCTTGTATTCGAATACAAGGTACGTACCTTGTAAAATGAACATTAGGTTGCAACTTCCTAAGGCGAGGGGAAACAAAAACGTAAACATTAGTAATAATATCACACATAGAATATTGTCAACCGCTACTAGGACCGACTCCATCTTGCAGCGTGAATTTTTTTCTTTTTCTTTAAAAAATAACACATTGATTCTACAGTGGCGTGAAGTTTTTGAGCTCGTGTGAAGTAGACTTCATAGTCTGGGCCTCGCTCCACTACTCTCGACATATGCAAATCGATAGTGAATTTTCTGCTAAAACATGGAAAGATACAACTTTTTTTTTTTTTTTTTTTTTTTTTTTTTTTTTTTTTAAGGGTTGGGGGGGGGGGGGGGTTTTTTTTTTTTTTTTTTGTAATTCCTTGTTTTTTTAAAAAAAAAAAAAAAAAAAAAAAAAAAAAAAAAAAAGAAAAAAGAGAGAGAGAGAGAGAGAGAGAGAGAGAGAGAGAGAGAGAGAGAGAGAGAGAGAGAGAGAGAGAGAAGGGGGGGCTCATGAATAGATGGGATTGCATGGTTGCCGATTTGCCCTCTCTCTTCTGAGATTGACTGGGGAGGCGCTGGCGCTGCTGAGCTGAGTTTCTTGGCAGGCTTGCCATATCTCCCTTTCAAAAAAAAAAACGTCTCTATTTATTTTCAGCAGCGTGCTTTTGAGTGTGGTTGTTTGTTGGATCACGTCGGGGGGGGGGGCTTGTCACTATTCTTCGGCAAGCGCTGCGGATGTGGGCCAGTAAGTGCTGTTCTATTTTTCTATTCTTTTCCCACGATGCCTACTGTGCTCCTCATTTCTCTCTCTGCACCCTTGAAATGGTCATCTGTGCGCCATTGTTTCCCTCGTGCTAGTATCATTTTGTCATTTTGTTTTCCACGACTGGCTTTTTACGTTGTTATGCACCCTTTTCTTATTAGCGGTTAGAGAGAGAGAGAGAGAGAGAGAGAGAGAGAGAGAGAGAGAGAGAGAGAGAGAGAGAGANTTTTTTTTAAGAGTTGTGGAGGTGTCGGGGATTATGGTTCATCGTTTGTGCAAGTCCTGAGTATATTAAAGGAAGGAAAAAAAAAAAAAAAAAATCTCAGACGAGGCACACCTAGAATACAAGGTACATATCTTGTATTGGATGGTATCTTTTATTCGAAAATTTAACAACGATTTCTCATAACTTGTTTTTCAAAGGTAACTTGAATACAAGGTACGTATCCTGGTTTTTTATTAAGACGGTAGTGGTTTAAAACACCAATTTTCCCGATGTTAAGTCCGACTTGTATTTGTTTATGTGGTAAGACCGTGATGCTTCGGGTCTGAGACGGTACTGAATGCGAAGTGTACTATGGATTCACTAGTTGTAGAAGGTAACTTTGTATACACTACTGCGTCAATAAATAAGTAATCAGATGCTATTTTGTTGGAAATCCATACAGGCAAAACAACCAACATATTCGACTCATTTTGCCTAGATGGATAGGTCACGAAATGGTGTCCTATTGTTGCCGCATCTCTAAAAAAAGGTTGGGAAAAAAAAAAAATTAAAATGTATTCGTAGTATTTTGTACCCCATTCAGATATGAGGATTCTCATTTACAATATTTATACCTAGTGTGAACGCTCAGTTGCATACTGACCAAAACCCTACCGGTCCCATACACCAAATTATACCTGTACGTGGTCCCAGATAGCCTTGGCCTACGAGCACAGAATTATGCTCATGCCCTAAAACCATATAAGCAAAATTGAAGAATACCTTTAATTTATGGATACAACCCTCTCTACAGACTCGAGGTGATGCTTAAAGGCGCCCCTCACTAAGCGAAAAATTTTGACAGCTCTCATGCAAATGGATGAAAATAAAATGCCCGATATAGATAAGTTTCATAAGAAATATAAATTTGTATCAGATTTCATGAGTCAGGATCTAATGGACAAAAAAAAGTATGTCAAGAGCGAGCAGACTCTTTCAATGAGGTCTGGAAGACAGGAGAGATGGGAGAGATGGTAAGGGGGTGTTGTCCCTCGTTTACGAAAAAAGTGACGAAATGAATATAAGAAACTGTAAACCAATTACCATCCTCACAATGATGTACAAGATGATGGTCAACTTTTGTCAATTGGATAACCCTTGTGATGGAGGAAGTTATCCACCCCTCGCAAACCGGCTTCATAAAAAATGTAAATGTCCACGAAAACGTCCTGTTGGTGCCTGAAATGCTCCAATTGACAAAACTTTCATGCTAAAATGTGGCTTTCATCTTCACGAATTTTAAGAAGGAATACGACCATATGGGTCAAAAATTTATGGGTAAAACTTTAAAAATATACATTTTGACCATGTGTTTAGGCGATAGGTGCACATTCTTCATCAAAATGACATCACTTAGGTTTGGGTTAATGAGTCATTGGCTCCAACGATACGGCTAGAATAGTCAGTCCGCCAACGGGACCCCCTCAACCCTTTCCTCTTCGTGATCATCATCAAGGCCCTATCAGCTAACTTACGAGCAAATAAGGACATCACAAGGATCAAAATCGCACAAATCTCGGAGGAGGTAGTGTCTGTTTGCTCCTTATTTGCGGATGATCTCACAATTATGATAGAGGCCTCACTTGTGAATATGGAGGAAATACGATGCTTGTTTGAAAAGTTATCATAGGTATCCGACATGGTGAAGTAAGACGCAAAGGTGGTGGATACATTAGTAGGGGAGACACCCCCTTGAGACACCTCGTATCTCCTGGCTCCATTTAGAGTCACTGCTCAGGGTCCTGGGGGTATCCATGACCGCTATACGGTGCCCCCCTCACAAACGATGAATGAATCAACACGCTATCCTTAGCCAAACTGGAGAACTTGCGGAGCAAGTACACCTCTCTTTTTGGAAGGGCCTTGGTTATTAGTAATGTGGTTTTCGCTACACCATGATAAAAGTCTCCCTTTTGCCCATTAAGTAAAGAGACCCTTTATACACTTAAAAGAAAGGTAGCAACATTTTTGTGAAGAGGACACATCGAAAACTCTAATGTCATCAGCTGTGTAGCTTGGGATTAAATCACCCAACCTAAGATTGCATCAGGAGTAGGGATAATACACCCGACCATTCAAATCTAGACCCTCTGTCTTCAATGGATTAAAAAGTTAATATTTTTTCTTCATAGCCCATGGGGAAAGAAACTATTGGCTTAGAGCATCTAACGTTTTTGGCCTTTGCGACGTCCGTTAATGTGCATCCACTAAAATGGTTGGAAGACCGTTACTGGTATATCCCATGGAAGTGCCCCTCTACAAGGGGGAGGGGAGGGGGGGGCAAGGCCGATTGAAGGAAATCGAGACCAATTTTGACCTTCCCTCTTCAAGAGTTGGTAAAAACTCTTGCTGACAATCAAACCACCACCTGAGTGTTGGGAGGAGGTCTTTCGGCTAACCCACTTTGATAATCGTTGATTGACAGACAAGTAAGGGCAAATCATGTATTGCACGGTGTTGCCATTGAAGGGGTAGGTCGAACAGAACTGCATCAGATATGAGACCTATAGGACAATAAGCGGAGGAACTGAAAAACGGGGAATCAATTGCACAAGACACTTAAATATTGTCACCACGTAGAACACAACATGAAAACCCTCATTGAATCATCTCGCTATCGTGATATCAGATTCTCATATGAGACTCATCCTTAAAGGAAAAAGACAAGTGATGTTTAGGTGCAACTAGGTGCGAATGGGGAAGGCCTACTTGGTGGGCCCATGAAAAAGCTTAATGGAACACTTTTCAATCGGTAAGATAGGCTCACTCCACGACAGTAGGAACAATTATGAGTAGAGAGAA
The DNA here is from genome assembly GCA_003427395.1 of Chara braunii. Taxonomy (NCBI): domain Eukaryota; kingdom Viridiplantae; phylum Streptophyta; class Charophyceae; order Charales; family Characeae; genus Chara; species Chara braunii. The sequence goes on along the minus strand of BFEA01000025.1, from coordinate 3,419,229 downwards.
AATTCATATTTATTTCCGGTATGGGTCATGGGGAAGGGAGATGAGACCTTTGTGTTCCAAACGTATACAGGCATCAGAGACCTACCTTTGGCCCACAAGAGTGACAAGAGTGGAAGTGGACTCTTGCAAGGCGCACAACTAATCCTTCCCAACAGGTTTACCTTCATAAATTGTCTGTTAAATTCGCATATAAAATGCATTGACCCAACAATCATATGGAGGATGTGGTTATAGACAGATGGGTCAGACACCTCAATGTGGATCGCCACCTCCTCACTCTGATTCCTTGGTTCCAAAAATGCAAGTCTAGATCGACCAATACCACCTCTTTGCAATGGTAGATATACCATCGTTGTTTATCAACATACTATTGGCTGGTGGAAAATACCAACTTGGAATGGAAGGGGAAGACCCTTTCCGACTGCCCGCATTGCCTTTGGGCTTTCCCCTTTTGCAAACAAGATGAGACCCTATGTTCATCCAATGCCCTATCGAACGGTTCACCTTACGTAGGTAGGACAAGATTTGGAGAAAAATGGTCCTCGACACACCCTGACCCTGGTCATGGAGGGGGATCTTGACAGGGTATTGTCAATTGATCCACATGGCACCTCCCTTCATGGGAAATTTGTGCAAACTTGGTTAGAGATTGATACTGTGGGCACTTTGGCAACGGTGTTGTCTTTTGACCATGGAAAGAGTACGGGTGGAAGGAATGAAAGTGTTCGAATTAAGCAACATGTTCAGTTAGATCTAATGCGTAGGTAGAAGTCACTTAAAGCCCAATTGGATCTCATTCAAATGAACAAGGATATCGAACAAGTGATCACTTTTTTTTATTCGGAATGGTTGGGCGGTTTACGAGGGAGGTAAATAGCTAAACTAGACTGGGGTGGAGATAGGTCCGGACAACAACAACAGGGGCTAGCAGTATCAAGGGATTACGAGCTGGTCTTTCAAGACTGGACAACATAGAGCCCTCCTTCCCCCTTCGCCCCCTTTATGATTTCCCTGCACCTTCCCCCGACACTCCCTGTCCCTTGCAGAAGCGTTTCCCTAGTTAATGGGGGCAGCGCCCAGAGCCCTGTCCCAGACCGATGATCCCAAGCAAAGAAAGGCAGAAGGATGGCCCGGACTTTGGTGCCCACCAGAGTAATCCAGACTGTCCCTCTGCAGTCATTAAGTTGGATGTAGACACTAGACTTACTCGATGGGGGTGGGGGAAGATGAAAAGGGAGGCGCAATTAATGGCAAATGCTCGGTCCTTATGTTATCTGGGCCCCACCAGCGACCCTAACCCTGCACCCTAAACCACTAGGGCAAGGAGCAAACATGCAATTACCTCCCTCCACCGAGAGAGGTATATAACTATGTTTGCAGGGGTTCACTCTATAGCCTTAGGAGTAGTGATAGGTAGGTAGTAATAAATGGAAAAAGATATGTTCCATGACATGGTCAAAGCAAGTTAAAAGTTTGGAGAAAAGTATATATACATCCGTCCCCTAATGACAAAAAGACAACTTTATAAAGGGAAAAAAAAGAGAAAACAAAAGGGATAACTTCGACGACGTCGCAAAAACAGTTTGAAAATGCATTACGCAATCCCGCGAACACAACACACCCCCACGTGACCCCACCGGACCCGGCCCCTAGATTGTATACATTCAACATTACCGGCCCTTTTGCCTCAAGTGCATTTTCAAACTCAAACCCTGTCTGCGCCATAGTTTTATCAAAACAAAAAAGGAAAACTAGGGCACCATCATAATTTCAATTTGAAAATGCGTTCAGCCACGATTTTACAAATGTTGTATCAAACTGAGGAAAATCGTGAATGTATACAACCCAACTTCAGGGTCGGGTGGGGATGTGTTGTATTCGAGGGATGCGTGAAGTGGATGTTAAACTGAAATCACAACTGCACCCTAGCTACTCCCCCCACTACAAAACTCGACAATGGCTCTGGCCTGCATTTTTTTTCATGTTGTTGTACATATATGGGACGCTAGACCCGGTTTTCAGGAGGTGCAGCTAGAAAGGGGTCATCTGTTGGGGGTGCTATAAAGGGCTGCTCCCATCACCTCTGATTCAGGCAAGCAACGCAGTGTGCCCGTAATTTAAGCATAACAATTGGCCCTGCGATGGGATTGAGTCGGCGGCGCAGCGCGACCAGGAGCGCTGCGCCGCCCATACTCGGATTTCGGCCTGCGGGAGCGACGAACGCTGCGATGCAAGGTGAGAGTTGATGATGCGGACGGTGCGAGGAGTAAACCTTGGGTTGACGGGACTTCTGTCTCATAATCAGGGTCGGGACACAGGATATTCTGAGGTAGTGCAGTGGGGAGAAGCGTGGTGGATGGACAACAGAGCCTGCTATTGTTGGGTGACTTTTGTAGGGCCACGTGTATTTTCATCAGCAGGGTATGACTAACCCGACAACAGTGATGATCATGATACGAGGAACGATCAACGGTGGTAGGATGTGTCTCTCCCCTTCCTCGACAACAGGGTAAGTACAAATTAACATTTTTTTTTTTTTTCTGGAGGTTTCGAACCCCCTGTGGTGACTCACCAACAGGTTTGGTGAGGAGGTGCCACACCGATTTTTTATTCTTTTCAGGGATCGAAGATGGCCGTCGATGGTTTTCGGTGTTAGCAGTGCCCAGAGCCTTAATAGCTAGCAGTGGGAGGAAGGGTTCTTCCTTCCCCGAAGACGCTGGGGTAGGGTTTGAGGGGAAGGAGGTAAGTAGGTGTTGTCGAGGAAGGGGAGATAGGGGTTACTCGCTGATCTGCTCAGGTGGCGATTTGTTAGCCCATGCTCTAATGATTGTTAATAACAGTCCAAAATCCCTTGATCTCCTAGCTAATAACTGTCCAAAATCCTTTGATCTCCTAATTTGGTTTCTCATTGATGATCTCGATTTAGGATTCTTGATTGTTCTTGAGTGTTTTTTCATGTCTTATTGTCAATTGTGAAGGTTGCGATGAAGATTTCAAGTTGTAATTCTTCTACATAGGTATTTTTTTCTCTCTACGTCCTGGAATAATTTTGAAATAAAATTTTGCAATATTTTAATCCTAAGAGTCTAATGCATTTGTCAATTTGAAAGTCGCGAATCAGACTGCGATTCTGATAGATTCACAATTCTGAATGTTTTTTACTAAACATAGCTTCTGAAATTATAATCCGGAATTCGTCGGGATCTTCATGCGTCCGTTTTTCCAATGTTTTTTTCTAATGATTGTTTCTTCTACAATCTAAAATATTTTTACTACTATCATTGTTGTTTTATTTTTCAATGAATTTCCCAAGTTGGATTCAATTCGTTGTTAATTTTCTAGGGACTTTGTGACAGAATTTTTTGCTTTTTAAATTTTGATCAGAATTTGACATACTTATTTTTGTCAGAGTTTTGTCGAAAATTTGAATAAGGATGGTCAAGTGGGGCATCTTGTAGAGTCTTGGGGGATTTTGTTTTGAAGGAGGGAGCAAAGGGCATCAAATGATTCTTCGCAAGGATGGAGAGGGGATGAAATAAGGCTTTCTAACGGGTACCAGTCAGGGGGAGCTCTTATCAGATGCGATTGGCGTTGGGTAGTTTAGGCTTTCCAATAGGTACCGACTGATGAGGGTGAGCCTTGGCGCGATTGGCGTTGGGTAGTGTTGTTTTATCCCCTCGAGGACGGAGACTGAAATTCTTGTGGGGGCAAGGAATTTAAAGGTGATGATGGTACCCGCCCTTTGTTGAGATGAGGTTCTCTGGACTTTTTACGAGGACGGAGTTTGGGAGAACGAATGAGGTTTTTCCTTTCGATGATGGAGGGAGGATTGTTCGGGCTGTCTGTTTCTGGGGCTGCCTGTTTCCCTGAATTTGTCGTATTCTTGTCAGAGATAGTCAAGTGAAGTATCTTGTAGGGTTTCGGGGGAATTGTTTTGAAGTAGGGGATGGGGCATGAAATGATTCTTTGCAAGGACGGAGAAGGGGATGGAATAGGGTTGCTTGACGGGTACCGGCTAGGGGGAGCTGTTATCAGATGCGATTGGCGTTGGGTAGTTTAGACTGTCTAATGGGTACCGACTGATGAAGGCGAGCTCTGGCGCGATTGGCGTTGGGTAGCGCTTGTTTACCCCTTTGAGGACGGAGACTAAAGTTTTTTGTAGGGGAAAGGAACTTCGAGGTGATGATGGTGCTCACCCCCTGCTGAGAAGCGGTCATCGAAACTCCTTACGAGGACGGAGTTAGGAAGGACAGATGGGACTGAGATGGAGGGAGTTGGGGTGGATGCGATTGGCGCCAAGTATCTTGGCGGGTACCGGCCACTGACTACTAACTCCACCTGAAACAACCTTTCGATGATGGAGGCAGGATCTTGTGGGTTGATTATTTCAGGGGCTGCATGTCTTCATATTTTCTAATTTTGACCTATCATCAAAGGCCGTCCCTGCTCAGTTAATCCCCTGATCTCCGGGGCAATCAATGCTGGCAGGGGGAGGTCTTCTTAAATTTGTCTAAAAAAAGAGGTGTGCGGGAGAAGTAGATGGTTTGGATATCAAGTGTCCTACTTGTGAGGGGGCTAGCTCCTAGGATGGAAATAAGGTACAGCAGCAGCAGAGATAGTGGCTCTGCTGCAGTAAGTCTTGCCGGAGTGAGGTAAAGAGGATTGATGGGGGGGTTCTGGAAAGAACAAAAAAAAGGGTATAACTGCAATTTTGCGACACCAACATTGGCCCACCTCGGTCTCAGGCATGCATATAATTTCCACAGGCCAGTTCCCGGGTATAGACGCAAGCTGGTCACTGCGACTGGGTATAGAAGAAATTCCCATCTTTTAACAAGGTAAAGATGCAATTTCCCAAAAAAATGGCTGACCTCTGGAAAGCGGAACATCTACCTACTTTCCCACCTATTGGTACCGGCCTCTTTTTATTTATTTTTTTGATAGGGGAAATTGCATCTGTACCAGATGCGAATACCCGCTATACCCAGTCCCAACGCCCAACTTGCATCTATACCCAGACCCCGTTCAACGTTGCATAGTACCCGACTTTTCCTTTGTACGAAATTGTAGGCATACCCAGTCCTGCAGGCCCTGAGTTCCAGGCAATGAAATTATGTCCATGCCCAGAAACGGGTTGGCAAAATTGTGGGTGTACCCACAGCCAGGGGTGGGCCTTGGTTGGCAGACTACAAAATTGTGGCTGTACCCACAGCCAGGGGTGGGGGTTGGTTGGCAGACTACAAAATTATGGTCATGCCCGTCACGTGGATCGGCGGCTAGGTATGAGCATAATTTCAGCCATCCGCTAGCAGGGTATCTGAATAATTTGGCCGGTCCACCTCAGTCCTGGGTATGGCCATAATTTTGCCTGGGTACGTCCATAATTTGTGCATTCCGGTAGATGGTTATAACTGCAATTTTGCGTTACCAACCTGGGTCCACCTCAGTCCTGGGCATGCAAATAATTTTCGCTGGCAGTTTTCGGGGTATAGGTGCAAGTTGGCGTTGGGACTGGGCGTAGCAGGTATTCCCATCTTTAAGTGGGGTACAGATGCAATTTTTCGTTTTTTTTTTTTATAACTCTGGTTCAATCTGGATTCGAGCTCGGGTCTGTATTGCGGCAGCGTCTGGGCGTACTAACTGCGCTACCGGTAGGCCGGTTGGTACCGCCTCTTTCAGGGTCGCTTGTGGAGGGTCGGGGAAAAAAATTCGCTTCGACAATTTAGGGTCTTGCCCATGAAGAGGTTGTTTGTTGGCATTTAGCAGAGTCTGCTGATGTTCATAGGGGAGGGGACCTGAGGGGAGGCACAGGGATTGGTCCTGTTGGCATGGTCCCTCATGCTACTGGCTGTCCCCTAGCCGGTATCGCCCACCTGCAGGTCGGGAGCAGCCCCCGCATGTTCTCTCGTGAACACGGTTCTGGCTGCTACGGGGTTCCCCGGGGCTAGGTCCCACTTCCGCGCATTAAGAGATAGAGACCGTAGATAACCGAGATCAACGGCCAGAATCTCCTAATCCGTGCAAGCGGGACCTTGCCCCCGTATGCCTACAATTAGGAGTAGTGGTAGGTAGGTAGTGTGAGGTGAAATTGAGAGAAGAATATTAAAAAAAAGAAAAGAAAAAAAGGGGTTACGGCGCAGTGGTGCCATTTCTATGCTTATGAAGCATGAACCTGGTCCCACGATCGACCATGTTCATGTGGTTGTTTGAAAGGTTACGTCGCAGTCGTGCCATGTCTGTGCTTATGAAGCATGAACCTGGTCCTACAATCGACCATGTTCATGTGGTTGTTTGAAAGGTTACGGCGCAGTCGGGCCATGTCTGTGCTTATGAACCGTGAACCTGGTCCTATAGTCCACCATGTTCATGCTAGGACGAACTTCAGACAGGTGGGGGGTCCGTGGGTGGCCCTGCCCGATAGACTTCCTACCGCTCGCACGGGCTCGTTGGCCGCTCTCTTGGAGCGCCGGCGTGCTGCGCAGGCCTGGGCGGGCAAGTGGAAGACGCCGGCGGAGCGGCTGTTGAGAAGCCCAGCCCTCGCTAGTGGCCACGTGGAAGATGTATGAGCACTACTGACACGTGGACGACAATACGTCAGCCGTGGCTCACCGACGAACGACGAGGCTGTGACACGTGGCAAGGTGTGGAGGTCTCTCAACGGTCAGCATAGCCATCAAGCTCTGCTGTGAACTCGTCATCGGCCGACCGCCTGACTCTGTTGCCATCTTCCCACGTTGTTCTCTCTCTCTCTCTCTCTCTCTCTCTCTCTCTCTCTCTCTCTCTCTCTCTCTCTCTCTCTCTCTCTCTTTCTCTCTNTCTCTCTCTCTCTCTCTCTCTCTCTCTCTCTCTCTCTCTCTCTCTCTCTCTCTCTCTCTCTCTCTCTTTCTCTCTCTTTTTAGCGCGCGTACACACACACACACACAAAGATGGTGAAGAAGAAGGAGAAGAAGCCGGCTTCGGCTTCCAAAGCATTGGCGCCGAAACATTCTATGGATGAGAAGCGGCGGCCGAACAAGAATGCGGAGCCGGGCATGAGATCAGCTTCCACTGTTCGGCGGCTGGGTATGTACAAAGCACGACCCGTGAGGAATCGAAGGGGCAAGATCTTGCGCGAGGAGTACCAATCCAAGGAACTTCCCAATACCAGAATTCAACCGGACAGGCGATGGTTCGGTGGGTTTTTACCACTCTTACTATTATTCCTCTGCTTGCTGCTCTGCTGAGTACTACTCCGTTGTTCTTTTGCTTCTTCTTCATCTCCTTCATCATCTCCTTCATCATCTCCTTCTTCTTCTGCTTGTCTCTCCGTTATTTTCCTTCTTGTGCATCATCTCTTCGTCATTTCTTTTCTTCTTCTGCTTGCCTCGGTCTCTAGCAGAGTCTGTCTCCTGCTTCCTTTCTTTTTTTATCCAAAGAAAGGAAAAAAAAAGGGGAATAGTAAGAAAAGGAAAAGGAAAAAAGGGAATAGTAAGAAAAGGAAAAAGAAAAGAAAAAAGGCGCTATGACCACCACAATGAACAAGATCATTGAGCGCAGGATCTGCGGTGTGAGATAAAAATGACTCAACGAAAATAAATATTGTAAATTAATAAATTAAATAAATTGATCCGTAGTCATGATGGAGATCGATGACGCTAACCGTCGGATTCGAGCTCGTGATGATGATGATGATGATGATCTGTACGATGATGTTGTAGCCTCTGATCTTAATGATGCAGAAAACAGGTGTCAGTATATGTAATCAACACGTAGAACACATAGTCGTGCTAAGGCGGCGTACATATGTGTGAAACAATCTCGAAATATTTCACGAAAGATCATATTTAACGCGCATGAAATAATCTCTGATCTTAGTGTATCGATCTGATTCTCGTCGGATTCGAGCTCCTGATCTGTTGTTCATTGACCAATCACGTGTGTGTGTATGTATTATTCAGTCTCTCATGAGCTTCGGTGCTGCGGGCGGTTCGTTCTCTGCTACTCTGCTGAGAGATCACCTTTAGACTTTGTTTAGTCCACGCTTACCTTCTCCCCCACCCCCCCTCCCTCCACTCTCCCCATTACACCCGTTATCTCCATCCCTATATTTAATGTAAATGACATTTGGCTGCTGTTTTTTTTTTGTTTTTTTTTTTAAATTCACGTTTTTTCTGTGTCTTTTTCTGTGTTGTGGAAATTTTTAGATTGCGGGTTCGAGTCCGAGTTTGCAGGGGAGAAATGCAGTTCGAGTCTGTGTCTTTTTTTTTTTTAATTCACAATTTTCAGATTGTGAAAAGGGGTTCATGTCTTCCAGGCAACCTCGCCTTTCTGCTAATGGGCTCGTTTCCCGGTCGGGCTACACAGGAAAAGAAAAGGGAGAGAAAGAACCCACAACTTCCTGGAGATGCAGTGATCCTCATTTTCGCACAGTTGTACGGATTTATCTGTGGGATGTGTCATTTGCTTTCTTCCCGTCTTTTCTTTGATTGGATCCCTTTCTCTTTCTCTTGCCTCTGTGAGGTCTGGTTTCCTCCTCCTCTTCTTTACCTCTCTTTTGCCTTTTGGCTGCGTGCAAGTGGGTCCTTGTGACACACGGCGATGGGGGCAGCCAGCGCTCAATCTGTCATCCACGTGGCTGGTCTTGTACGTAAGAGGTGATGAACAGGTGGGGCTTTCCTTCCTTACTTCTTTTCCTTTCCTTGTTTTGCTTTTTTTTCGCCTTCGCGCTCTGATTCACAGTGTGACAATATGTATAAAGCTGCCCGGTAAACCGTAGGGGCAGAGAGGGACAAGAGGGAGAAGAGGACAACAAACGAGGGGCTGTGACAAACTGTTTCGTCGGAGTTTCACCGACTCATATGTATGTACATATATCAATGCATTTCTCCATTCTCGGAAGAGAACACCGGCTCTGTGTGTGTGTGTGTGTGTGTGTGTGTGTGTGAGAGAGAGAGAGAGAGAGAGAGAGAGAGAGAGAGAGAGAGGTGTAAAAACTACCTCAGGGGGTTACGGAGATTATGCGGCAATCGATCTGCCATCCTGATCCCATGCTTCTCCGCGAGGTGGATTGGTCGGAAAGGTGAAGGTGCAAATGGAGGCAGCAAAGAATCGGGAAGCACGAGAGCCTAAAAGCTTTGGTGACAAGTGTGACACAAAAAAATGCGTGAAAGAGGATCTCTCTTGCAATTGGGTGATTACATACAGTATTACCGTTAATCACGATTCGAGGCTTGAAAAAAAAAAAAAAAAAAAAAAAAAAAAACGTTGGCGGGATGAGTACGTGACATGTGAAAAATTGGAAGAGGATAGAAAGGATCGACGCACCGATCGATCGATGGATGGATGGGTGGGTAGATGGGGGGAACGGATTGAATCCTCGTGCCCCCCACTCCCGTTCCATCCCCCCTCCGCGGCCCACCCCCTCCCCCTCCCCCTCCCTCATCCCTACGTTTGCGAGTTTTGATTAGAGTCAAAAAGATAAGGTTCAGTGACCGTACTGCGGACATAGCAAAAGAGGAAATAGCGGCGAAGGAAAAGGCAACGCCATCGTCGATCTATTGGCTGACGAAGGTCATTGCCAGAAGACGGTTGCTATTTTTTTAATACTATTATTATTTTTTGCTGATGATTGTTCTGACAGAGATTGTGAGCAATTAGCCGCAGAATAAATGTGCGAGCGAGCGCTTCCTCAGTTCTAAATTCTCTGCCCTTTTGATCTCTCAAAGGTCAGGTCAGGTCAGGTCAGGTCAGGTCAGGTCACCACTTTCTCCAAAAGGTGAAGCCGGCGGCTGCTGTCCTTAAACCCTTCGGAGCGAGGGCGTAGCAATCGAACAACCGACCGGCCGATCGACCAACCGACAATCAAACGACCGACCGACAAATCAAACGACCGACCGACAATCGAACGATGGACCGACCGATTGACCGATCGACCGACCGACAATGGAACGACCGACCGACCGATCGACCGACCGACAAATCAAACGACCCACCGACAATCGACCGACCGACCGACCGACCGACCGATTGACCGATTGACCGATTGGCCGACCGACAAACCGAGTGCTCTGAAATAATCGAATACTGGAGTACTGATGTGATAATATTAATTACTGGTAGACTGCTACCTTCGTCCCCCGACCGATTGNGACAAACCGAGTGCTCTGAAATAATCGAATACTGGAGTACTGATGTGATAATATTAATTACTGGTAGACTGCTACCTTCGTCCCCCGACCGATTGGCCGACAGACAAACCGAGTGCTCTGAAATAATCGAATACTGGAGTACTGATGTGATAATATTAATTACTGGTAGACTGCTACCTTCGTCCCCCGAATACAACGTAATATGGTCAGTATAGCTGTATTTAGACATGAAAGATACCCCAAATACAGCTGTAATGACCATATTACGTTGTATTCGGGAGAAGAAGGTAGTCCTTTTTTTTTGTGAGCAGCACGTGGTTGGTATTCTTTAAGCGAACAAGTGTTGAAAACCTCCCAAGGGAGGGAGGGGGAAAAACTCAAAAAAGTTACCACGGATCATTCATTCATGTGACCACCAATTAGGAATGTAATCAGCAATTCATGTGACCACCAATTAGGAAGGTAATCAGCAATGTGTAACCAACCGTTCAGTATTTGATTGTTAGTACTGTATGATCTTGTGATACGTGGCTATGAACATGCCATCTTCACGATTGTCATCATCACCATGACCTTCACGAGTTTTCATGCTTGTAATCATCACCTTCGTCAATGTCGTTATCAACATCCACAGTCATCATCACGTCAGATAGATAAGCGAGCAAGCATGCGGAAAGGATGACATATGTGTGCGTGAGAGAGAGAGAGAGAGAGAGAGAGAGAGAGAGAGAGAGAGAGAGAGAGAGTACACATCTAGATGTGTATA
>BFEA01000025.1:3389671-3407382 GCA_003427395.1 Chara braunii | reverse complement strand
CTTACGGACTGTCAGAAGCCCCTTCCACGCTGACAACCCTTTTCATCCTTGGAAACTCCCTGAGGTCACGGCAAAGGGCCCTCCTTAGGTAATGTTAAAAACTCCCTAACCCTAACAAGGGTGCACAAGCAGCAACAGAAAACCCCGTCAGGCAGGTACAGCACTCCCCCCTCCCTCCCCCCCCCCTCCCCCCCCTCCCCCCCCTCCTCCTCTCTCTTCCCTGGCCCCCTCTGTCCCCCCTCCCTGCGGTCTTTCTTTGTATAAATCGTGTGCCATTCGTTCTGGTGAAGGACTGGGGCAACGCCAGAGAGTGAATTTTTTTTATGTTAGTGTCATTTTCTGTATCCTACTGAACTTCGTGGTAATATTCAGTGGTTGGAGACCTCTGCTTACGCATTTATTTATTGTTATTGTTAATTAATTAATCAACTAATTAATTGTTTATTTATGTGGTTTTTTATTTGGGTACTTGTTTACTGCATGGAAACCCTCGTTTTCTTCTTCTTTCCTCTCTCTCTCCCACCCTCCCACCCTCCCTCCCTTCCGTTCCTCCCTTGCGTTGCGCTGTACCTTTGCACACACGGTATAGTGTATATGGACATGCACAGGCACAGGTTCATTCCACTGTATCGCACTGTGTGATTTCGAATAAACAAGATAAATGGATTTCCGATGTTGGCGTTTTGTCTGACATTTTATTTTTCGTCAATTTGATTGTCTTTTTTTTTTTTTTTTTTCTTAATAACCGTTCTTTTAATAGCAAGCACGGGTGCACCTGCTGGAGACGGAGAAATTTTCTGATGTTTTTGGCCCGAAGAAACAGCGCAAGCGGCCTAAGCTTGCAGTGGAAGATTATGAAGCCCTTGTGACCAAAGCAACTTCAATTGGAGGTGATCCATCTCCTCCCCCCCCCCTCCCCCCCCCTCTTTCCTTCCTTCCTACTCTCTCTCTCTCTCTTCTCTCTTCTCTTGCCCGAGTCCACCATACCCAATTCAACCAGTGCGTTTTTTTTTTTTTTTTTTTTTTTTTTTTTTTTAACGGGCTTTCAACTGGGTTAAAACCTGAACGAACTTGGAAAAAAGAAGAACAAAAAAAAAAAGGAACAAGCTTCAGTGAGATCGAAATGAAACAAAGTCTGCTATTTGTTTGCTTGTGTGGGGTTGTTGGAGTATAATAGGTGCAATGACTTGCTGATTTCAACTGCCGAGACTGACTGCGAGGCTGTACAGTACCAGCGGCAGGGTAGATTCGTCATTTTGTTTGGCTGAGGGCTAACCGAGAGACCTACCTGTACGGAAAATTCGTTAGGGACATATCTGCAAATATGGGAAATATAAGCCCATCACTAACCTGAATTTCCTACCGCTACCCCTACTGCGTATAGCAGACCCGGGCTACCCCTAGGACGGACAGGCCTGAAAGGCCTATGCCGATAGACGGTCCTATAGCCTATAGCCGGGTAGGGAGAGGCCGAGAGGCCGAAACTCGAACGGTACCGGTCGGTCCAGTCAGTCGGGTTTAGGTCTAGGCTAGGGTAGAGTAGGTCTATTAATAGATTAGGAAAATCAGTTCGGGACTTTTGGCTGTTCATTCTCATGAAGCAGCGTTTGGAGAAGCCAAGCAAGTTGGCGGTGGCAATTGTTTACAGGCGGCATCCTGAGACCCTTGCCTAGGACGGCAGCCATAGCCGGCCTTCTGAAGGTTGTCGGAGCTGGGGTATCCTCAGCGCATCTACCCCTGGGGGTATCTGCGCCAGGCCAGGCTATATCGAGGCTCTTCACTGAGTATTCGTGGGTGGCGGCAGCCATAGCTGCCTGTTTCTTCGTCAGAGTTGTCCATCGGCACTGAAGACTCCATCGCAGGATCTGTTCTTCATCTGGGTGGTTGGCGCTGGCCTCTGGGAGGCTGTTTCGGTTTGGCGCTACTAACTGGGTGTAGGGTAGAGAGTGGGGTGTGGGGTTCTGAGTGTGGCGAGATACTGGAACAAACTCTGTAACGATATCTGGTTTTAATTGCCTCATCATCAGTGTGAATTCCAATTGCTATCCTCGCAGGTTTCTTCTTGTGATTGGTTGTTGGGAGTACTGTCAGAGAGTGAGGAACACTGTGTGTCTTCTCCCCACCTGTGCATAGCTGTATTCCGCTGCCTATTTTGATCTGTGTACAGTCTGGATCTGTCTCCTCTCCTCCTTCTCTTATGCATGTATGGGCGTGTATGAGACTGTCTGTGTGTGAGTGGCGGTAGAAATCGTCAGACAACCAAGTTCATAACATAGGGACCTGCCACCGTCCACTTGTTTACAAAAAAACAAACAAACAGAAAAGAGAGATTGAAATAAAATTATATTTAATTTTCTCAGCAATTCTAAAGTCACTGGCTACTCAAAAATCTCTGTTTCAGAAAAAATAAATAACGAATCTCCGGTTGTTCTGCCTTACGGTGCTCAGATGTCTGCAACGTGAAAAGCTGGTTTCACAATTCTTGAATCTTCTTCTTCTTCTTCTTCTTCTTCTTCTTCTTTTTTTTTTTTTTTTTTTTTACTCATAAAGGGTTCATGTTGTGGTAGAGGGTGGATGCTCGGCCTCGGGAGGTGTCTGTCGTCGTACTCAACCAGTGTAAGTCTGGTTGCTGTCCACTGGCAACTAGGTCACACACACTAGCACTTTTCTCAATGTATCTGACCGCATTCACAGCTGGATCTCGATACATCTGGCTGCAATCACGTCCAGAGCTGAGTTGGTTGCTGTCCACTGGCAGCTAGGCCATACACACACTAACACTTTTGTCAATGTATCTGACCGCATGTACGGATGGATGTTGATGGATCTGGCTGCATTCACGTCTTGAGCTGAGCCAGAAAAGTCCCAGTATTGTCCTGGCTCCATGTTCACGATCCGGGGGAGTGCAAGTCTGGTTGCTGTCCATTGGCAACTAGAACAAAGAATACATACAGACACTAGCACTTTTTCTGAATGTATCTGACCGCAATTACGGTTGGATGTGGATGCACCTGGCTGCAATCGCGTCCAAAGCTGAGTCGAAAATGTCCTAGTGCAAGCATGCCCTGACACACTCCATGCTTCTTTCCGTCGAGGCCGAAACATTTCTCATTTCTGAGATTTCTCCCAATTCTTGAGTTTAGCTGATTACTCGAAAAGAGTCAAAACTCTCTCTCTCTCTTTGTTCAACTTTGTGCTGCTCAGATGTTTACAGTCCCTAGCATTATTATTGCATACATCAACATCAATCAGGATTTGAACTCTTGACCTGTTGAATCAGTTGTCATCACATATGTACCATGCAGCCACAGGCAGGTGCATCTATGATTTATTTTTTGCATCTATGATTTATTTTTGCATCTATGGTTTATTTATATCATTAATTCCTTCTGTTCTTTTCCTTTTTGTTGAAAAAAAATTTCACAATTCTTTTTTTTTTGTTTCCTCATGGTTTTGAAGTTGCTGGATACCAGAAGTTCTATGTTGATTTAACAAAAAAAACGAATCTCCGTTTCTGTTTGCGCAACGTCGTTTTTTTTTTTTTTTGTGTTGTTCAGATGTTTACAATGAGAAGCTGGATGCGGGTATGAGGGACCCAGGAACCTTAGTGGAAGACGGTGATGGCGTGAGGGCAGAAGTCAGGGATAGCATGTTTAGTAAAGGCCAAAGCAAGCGGATCTGGGGAGAGCTCTACAAAGTTATCGACTCATCCGATGTCGTGATTCAGGTCGATGTCTCATCATCTCTCATTTGGTCTGCCCTCCTCTCCCTCTCTACCTTTCCCTATAGAGTAACTACTATATAGAGCGAATGTGTGGTGCCGTCGGACGGTGTTGGACGGTGATGCTTGGCTGTTTCTCTACCTTGTCGATTGGCTATGGTTCGTTGGTCCGCTTAAACAATTTGAAACCATAGCCAATCGACAAGGTAGAGAAACAGCCTTGCTTCTCTACCTTGTCAATTGGCTATGTTTCAAAACAATTCGAGTGTACCATCTTCAAAATCATTTTGAAACAAACGGTCCATGTTGGGAAGAAATGAGAATAAAGTACACATCCAAATTAATCCGAAATTAAAATGAAATAATAAATTTGTAGAGTGAGAGGTGGTAGTGTCCTCAGGGGGCCACAGTATTGTTGCCGCGCCTGGTTTTCTACCTACTGACACTCTGGCGGGGAAGACACGGTACCTACTGCCCGTCTTCCCCCGAATATAATGCGCAGTCATTATTGCTGTATGTATTTGGGGCAAATTTCAGTCTACGCGCAGCGATAATGACCGTGTGTCCTATTGGAAGGAAGACGGGACAAGCGCTGCGGGTGAGTGAAATATTGCCCAACAGCGAAAATTTCTCTGAGTGAAAACCGGACCTAGGTTTGAACGGCACTCTGAACAGACAGAAAAGTTAGAAGGAAAAAAACAAAAATGTAAGCCGCAGTAAAAAAACTTCTGTGAGTCTTCACCCGAATAGAACGTGTGATCATTATCGCTGCATCGGGACTGTGAACTGCACCAAATACAGCTACAACGACTGGGGCGTTCTATTCGGGTGAAGACGGTAGATTTGAATTGCACCCTGAACAGACTGAAAAGAGGGACATAAACACGCAAAATCGTAAGAAGCAGAAAGGGCTGATATAGATTAGAGTGTAAAGCAGTGATAGGGGAGAGGACTGCATTCCACTGCACTACAGTTGCACCTCTGTATATCGTCACACTTGTGGATGTAGAAGACCTACGACCACAAGCTGTTTGTTCTGCTTGTTCACGGAGTGGAGCAATCCTCACCTCAGCGTGTACCTTTTTTTTGCCCCTTCCCCCTTTTCCCCATCCCGTGGAAGATCAGATCATTTGTCACCACCGTTTGTCCATTCTCAACTGACAAACCCAGCTGTTGTTGACTCTATTGCTCGGTGCCCACGCCTCCTCGGTTGCTGCTTGCCCATGCCTCTACTGCCCGTTACCCAGACATCAATTCCATTGCAGGAAAGTTTGTGTGGTTCCATTGCAGGAAAGTTCGTGTGGTTCCATTTTGACCGGGTATGCCTAGTGATGGTGGTGGCGTTTCTAGCGACAGAGGTGGACGTTGTGGAGAAGGCCGTGATGGACATTATGCATAAGGTTGCTCATGAAGGACTTATATGGCTTTGTTGGGGCTAGAAGGAACCTCGTTTCAGATCCATAGGTTGTTGAGAGGTGTGATGTCTGCGCGGGATGGTCGAGCCAGTTTCCAGCAGCACCAGAAGTTTTATTGCGCTGTATCCTGTGAGGGTGTACACTCTTCCCGGAGGCACAGCTCCCTAACAATAGAATGGAGCTTTTAAATAAAACAAGGAGACCCGCCGTGCCCCCTCTCCTCCCTACGTCATCCCGCTCTTCGCCCCTCCCGTTCCTGTGCCCTCCCTTTCCCCCTACTGTCCGCCCCCCCGCCTACCTTATGCCGCTCTCTTCCTCTCGATCGTGCCGCTGGCTGGCCGTGTTCTCCCGTTTTCCTTTCCGATCCTTCCTTCCCGCCCTTTGATCTCCCGTGCAGTCTTCTCGCCCCTTATTGTGCCCTCCCGTTCCTCTCTCTCCTTCCTACGTTATCCTTCTCTTCTCACCTCTCCTTTGTGTTCCCTCCCTTTCCCCCATTCATTCTCCTTTCTCCTTAGTGTCCTCCCCCCCCCCCCCTCCCCCCCCTGCTAGCGCTCGCTCTCCTGTCGATGGCCAGCGCCTTGCTAGCTGGCTGCGCTATGCTGCTCTTCCTCTCGATCGTGCTACTGTCTCGCCCCGCTCGCTTATGCTGCTGTCCTCTCGATCGTGCTGCTGGCTGGTCATGCTCACTTGCTTGCAATGGCGCTGTCGGTTCTGATGCACACGTCGAGTGGCACCGGCTGGTCTGTTCTGATCCACACGTCGAATGGCGCCGGTCGGCCGTAACCCGGAAACTTCGCACGGGGCACTTTTGGGCTGGTCCCAGCCTGGCCTCGGTGCTCCAGAAAGTTCGCGAGGGCACTGGCAGGCGGCGATGCCGACCGAGCTTTCGTTGGGCCCACGCCTGGTCTCCGGCCTTGTTTCCCAACACTGGTGATCCGAGTCTCGACCGGGAGCGTCATGCGAGACCCGCTGTTTCTTTAAGAAGAGAAAGGGAAGAAGAGCAACTTCATGCATGTTTTGGTGATTTGTGGCTTGTGATGCTGAATGATTTGCTTCTGGCTGGTTGTGGTGGGTGATGTGGGATGTTGGTGGCTGGTCTTTGTGTGCCATTTGTTCGATGGGGAACGAGTCATGCGGTTGGGTGGGTGGGTGGGTGGGTGGGTGGGTGGGTGGGTGGGTGTGGGGTTGGATTGGCATATATGCTGGAATGATGCTTTGCTAAGCAGGTTTTGGATGCAAGAGATCCTCAAGGGACACGATGCAGACACCTGGAGAATCACCTGAAGAAGAACTGCAAACACAAACACTTGCTGCTGCTTCTGAACAAGGTTTGTAGTTCTGGAATGCAGAAACAACGAGAATGGGTTTAGTTGGTAACTTAATGAGATACCAAGTTTTTTTGTTGGTCGTAGAAGGATCGTGTTCGTAGTTATTATAGGCGTGATGGGTGTTTAGAATAAAATGCTTTCCAAGACTAATAACTGACCTGCTTGCGTTGTTGTGGTCCCCACGTTTTTTTTTGGTTGAGCAGTGTGACTTGGTGCCGGCATGGGTGACGAGAGGCTGGCTGAGAGTCCTGTCACGAGAATATCCCACCTTGGCGTTTCATGCATCGGTCACCAACCCGTTTGGCAAGGTGTGTAGCTCCCTTCTCCCTTCTCCTCCGCCTTCCTGCTGTCTTCTCCCTCAACGAATTCCTGCTGCTGTTTTTAACGCCAACTATACTTTTAGCAAATGTTTCTACTTCATTCTTGTTAGCTATGGTATGTTTTTGGCCTATGCATGGGGAGGAATAGAGGAAATTCAAGCAGACTGTATGCACCATGAAGTCACAAGTGGTTAACGGGTCAACGGGGACCCCCACTTTCAGCTCCTGGGTAACGGGTCCAAAACTGGAATTAGGGTGTAGGGGTCCAATTTTATGTTTTTGTATTTATTTATTTTTTTCACTGTTTTTGTTTTGGTTTTAAGGTTGCTGTGTGCCAAATTTGCTTCGAGTCCGTGCTTTGCACGGAGGAGCACCGAGGCCCAGAGGTACTGATCCAATGGCATTGGAAAGCTCCCGTGAACTGGCGGGCAGTTAAAGTCCTGCATAAGTGAGCAGGCTATACTACCGATGGGGGTCATGTGCTACATCGAGCAAAGTGTGAGGTGATTGCCAGCGTCCGTGTGGTGTTGCATGTGGTGTGTGTTGAGTGTGGACGCTACAGCCTTGCAGGGGTAGGGCGGATATCACGGCCGGTATGGTTCCGCTTTTGAACACCGTGTCCTGGCTGTAGTGGTTACGATACTTGGCTCTTCTTGAGGCCGAGGTCGCTGGTTCGAGGCCGTGCTTGCACGGAGGAGGGCTGAGGCCCAGAGGTACTGATCCAATGACATCATTTGGGCCATTAGAATTTCCTCTGATGAGATTTCTGAAATTTCTCAAGATTTCTGAAATTGGAATGTTGTCGAAATTTCATAAAAGTGCACTTTTGCCTTGCTGTTTTATAGTTTTTTATAGTTTTTTTTTTTTTTTTTTTTTTTTGGTGTAAGTAGTTAGTGTGATCTCCACTCTATGAATTGGTGTTAAGTTTGGTTAAAATGACCCTTGGGTTTTGTTATAAATGGCATGACACGCTGTCTGAAAATTGAGGCCTCTGTTAACTGCCTCTCCCATGAAGCGACATGAAATTTGATTTTGTTTTTTCTCGAGTGTTTGTTTCGATAATCATCAAATATGTATTTGCCGCCCTCTTCTTGCTGTCTTCTCCCTTTCTCCTCGTCCCTGCTCCTGCTCTCTTGTCCCTCCCCCACTCCTCCGCTTCGCTCCACGTGCACCTCCCCTCCTCCAGTACTCTCCCCCTTTCGCTCCCTTCATACCTCTCCACTCTCCTACTCTCCTCCCTTCTTCCCTTTCCTTTTCCCTTGTCCCTCCTCCCCCTTGCCTCCTTCCCTTCTCCTCTCCTCTGTTTCTCCTCCTTCCTCCCCTCCCCCACCTCCCCTCCTCCGCTCCTCTCTCTCCTCTCTCTCCTCTCTTCCTGCCCTTGGGGACTATTTCAGGGAGACTTTTCGCAATTGTGGTTTTGATACTGTATGCTGGAGGCCGGTTGAAGGCGGAGGTTGTCAGAGTAGAGATTATTATCGTAAACCCCAGCAACGCAGGCTTTTAGAGTCTGGACAAAAAAGAAAGAAAGTGTAGAATGTGGCACTAACCTCGATACAGCAATGCAGGCTTTTAGAGTCTGGATAAAGAAGAAAGAAAGTGTACAATGTGGCACTCACCTCGATACAGCCTTTGGTCCCAGGTCTCCGTGCAGCCAAAAGTGGCACGCCGTACGGGGTGTACACTGGATGCACATACATACGGCCACCGGGTCACGTACAC
The DNA here is from genome assembly GCA_003427395.1 of Chara braunii. Classification (NCBI taxonomy): domain Eukaryota; kingdom Viridiplantae; phylum Streptophyta; class Charophyceae; order Charales; family Characeae; genus Chara; species Chara braunii. The sequence goes on along the minus strand of BFEA01000025.1, from coordinate 3,398,879 downwards.
GAAGACACACGGACACATATCCATGCTTTCGGACAGATCGCGTGCCACAGTGGCCAAAAGGTGACAATGTGGCACCCACCCCAACATGGCCTCGGGCACAGTTCTCCTTTGAGCCGAAAGCGGCATACCACATTGGGCAAAAGGGGGTTCAGACGGAAGCAGCAAAACTGAAAAAAAGAAAAAAGAAAACGGAGGAAAAGAAGAAGCAAACAGCTCGTCGGCCCCCTATACCAGGGCGACGGCTCTCTTCGGACCCGGATGACCACCCCGTTCAAACATTTGAGGAGAGGTGGGGAACCAGAAGGTTGGGGAAACATTTGGAACAAAGGGCCGAGTCTCAACAGATCGTGACCACAAGGCCACTCTACTGCTTACACCAACACCCCGTTCCCTGTCTATGTCGTCTGCAAAGGGTTCGACTCCTTGAGCGAAAGGAATTGCGATGAAGAGAACCCCCGGGCGTCAGTGCTCCGCTGCAGGAGGGACAACTCCGAACTTACGCTTTTGGGGCCGGACGGGCTGTGGCCCTATCGACAGTCATGAATCAGAATGCGTGGCGACTTTGTAAGATTTTGCGACCTTGGGTGACTAAACTGCCGCGAAGCGTGGTGTCAGCTCCATTCTTTTCTTGGCCAGCCAGCGAAGCTGACGAGCCGAAAAAAAGGTTAAGGGGGGTTTGAACCCTCTACCTTAGCCTTTGGCAATGCTTGGGCTGTTATACATGCATGGACTTCTCTCTCGTCTTCTTCCCCATCTTTGTCCTCTCCTCTTCTCCTCATCATCTGTGGTTGCTCCCCATTATTGTGTGAGGAAGGAGGGATCTTCTTCATGTAAGTCTCACCCTCCTTGCCATCCCGATGGAGGATGATGAGTGCAGTCACTGCAGTGTCTTATAGTCCTATCCGCAGTGAGTTTTTTTTTTTTAGTACTATGATTGAGATTGGTTGATTTCAGGCTTCCCTTCTTTCTTTTTTCCCTTTTTTCGGAAAGGAAGGCATCCCCTAACTTTGTTGTGTGCTTCTAATTCCAATCAATCAAGATTCAAACTCATGTTTGCGTTTGCTAACACTTACGTGTGTGTACCATTCTGCCACGTGGACAGGGTGATTTCAGGTTTCCACTCCGTATTGTATTGTTGTTTCTCTCTCCACTCTGGCTGTCCTTGGGTCTGCGGCATGCATATCTAAGTGATTCACCGCCTGGCAGCTTTAGGTTTTTGTGACAAATCGGGGAACCCTAAACCCAACTTCTTTTGTTTCCAAGATCCGCAGAGAAACTCTGTGTCACGTATCTCCGGACTTTACATAGACTTTCCGCTTATTAAACCGCCAGTACCCCGCCCACCTACTTTTTCTACGTTCCGGCGCATACACCGGCGCAACTTGCGAGGGATCGGTAGTGGACCGAAATGGCTGGTGGCGCCAGCCAAAAGCAGGCCCCGCGTCGTTTCATTTTTTTTGGGTGCGTGGTTGGTGGTTTAAGATACATATATACATATATTTAACCACCAGTACCTTGCCCAGCTATTGAAGCTGAGCCTGTCGCCACCAGCCATTTTGGTCCGGTCCGGTACCCTGACCCCTGAAAGTTGCGGCTGTATATGAGCCACACTTTTTTTTTTTTTTTTTCAAGCAGGGAAAAGTACTGGTGGTTTAAACCACCAGTACTTCCTAAAGTTGCCACGATCTTAGGAAACGTACGGGCCGCTACAGGAGCGCCCAAATTCATCCAACTAGAAACGTTTCTACTCTATTCTTTTCTGTGGGCCCAAGTACTGGTGTTTTAACTGTTGCATGTGTGTGTGCACCATTCGGCCACACATGGGGACCAAGCAGTGTGATGCTTGTTCTGCTCTATATCAGTCGCATACTAAGGGCATACTCACACTAGGAACTTTCCTCAATGAATCTGGCGGCAATTACAGCCAGACCTGGATTCATGTGCCCGTAATTACGTCCAGAGCTCAGTCGGAAAAGTCCTAGAGTGAGAGTATGCCCTAAGTGGGTATTTCAAACCACCAGTACCTACCGGTTGTTGCGGCCGTTGACGCGGTAGCGAATCGGTTTGTCCGGAGGGTCCATATTTCCATTCGACCCGGGGGGGTACGAAAAATGCGGTAGGTACCGGTGGTTTAAATAATGCAACTGGAGTGATCGTGGTTGTCGTTTGTCATTTGCTTCTTTCTTTCTGATCAGAATTTGTTTTGTGTTGTGGTTTTGGGTTTGCACAGGGTGCTTTGTTGTCTCTGTTGCGACAACTAGCAAGGCTAAAGAGTGATAAGCAGGTCGTGTCCGTTGGGTTTATTGGCTATCCTAACGTCGGAAAATCTTCCGTAATAAACACGCTACGGACAAAAAAGGTTTGTGGTCTTCCCTTTCTTTTTTTTTGGTGTCTTTAACTTTGTTTACTCCGTTACGACTGCAATTCAACTTTTAGAAAACTTGTCTCGTCTTTCACGTCTGTCTTCTTTCTTTTCTCTTTTTCATTTGTGATCGATATCCGTGTTGTTCTCCATCGTTTTTCCTGTATATATGGCAGAAATTCAATCGAACTTTGAGGACTTTTTTTTTTTTTTTTTTTTCAAGGGCCCAGTGTAGTCTAAGGCTTTTAGATTTCGTGACGGGGGCAGATATGATGAACACTTTGCAGCATCTGTCTGCTAAACATGGGTTGATTTTTTCGTCTCTCAGAAGTGGAGTTGAATCGGGTTGAGCTTTCCATGTTCGGTCATCAATGTTGGAATCGTAGATTGGATCCTTGTCTTTATGTACCTTTTTTTTTTTTCTTTTTTTTTTTTTTTACTTGGACCATTTCTCAATTTATGCCTGTCATCCTTGTGCAGGGGCCATGCTCATCGTCTTTGTATCGTTCCAATGTTGATGGATGTCCCGACGGACTGGATGGTTGTTGATTAGTGAATGAATTTATACCTGATTCCTTTCAATTGACTCAAATTAGTATTTACTCGTCGAACTGCGTAGAGAAAGGGGAACGCCCCCCAAAAAAGGAAGGACAAAAAAGGCAAAAGAAAAGAAGAAAAAAGAAATGTGTGTGTCAGAGAATCTGGTCAGTTTATGGATGGGTGACGGGCGGAGTGGCCTTACGCATATACTATGATATTTCTGATCGTGTGTTTGGCATGGTGGTGCCTTTGACAAAAAGCTTGTGGAAGTCATTCAACGGTGATAAACCAACCCCGGAGGCTAACTCTCTCCTCCCTATACGATCAGTTTCAGATTCAAGGGGGGGGGGGGGGGGGGGGGGGGTAGCAGACCCCCCCCCCCACACCCCACATTCCCTTCCCCCCCCCCCACCCCGCACACACACACACCAAAAAAAAAAAGAAAGAAAAAACAATTTTTTTAATTTTCTTGTTGGATTTGTATACGAATTTGGAGATGACCCTCAGCCCCAAGTCTTTTGTGTTGCAATGCTGCAGAACATGTCTTTTTTCCAGATTTTTGGAGGTTTTCCGAAAATCGCAGTTTTTCAAAATTGGTATATGTTTGAATTTTTAAACCATGAGTTCACATGAACCTAAGGGTAGAACCCCACTGCTTGGCGGTGCTTGGCACCAGGAAAACATCCGCCAGCCCAGAATCGTAGCTGACAGGAGTGGGCAAGCGAAAGGGGACTCCACCGCCACAGCAATTGTCGGCACTTCCCGAGGTTTCTGTTACCCGATCAGGAAGACTTGCCTTTTCGGGCAAGTTTGCCTCCGGCGTTTCAGCACACCAACCAATCCCAATGCTTCCTTTCCGCACGGGATGGCTGAACCCCGTGGGGAATGGAAGCACGGCGATTGGTTGGTGGTGTGCTGAAAAAGCGGAGGCAGGCAGAGTGGAAACACAAATGCTTGTGTTTGCCGCGAGCAGTGGGGTCCCAAAAAATGTCTTCCAAAGGCTTGCCGCCAGCCAGTGGGGTCCTCCCTAAGTAGTGCTCACTGCTCTTACAAGTATACACGGTAAGAACATTTCAAATCCGGGATTGGGCCGGTATCGAAAGCGGCAGAGTCCGCTTTGAAAAGGTGCAGTTGCAGGCACCCGAGCCTTGGAAAGATGGTAGCTTCGTTAACCAAGGCTCGTGTGAACCGGTGGTTCAAAATTATCCCGGACAGGATCCGGACCCGGACATCCAGATGGTGAGATGGCCTTCCGGATGTCGGGATGACAAGTTAATATCCATGGTTTACAAAGTTCACAGTTAGGAGTAGGGCAATGTTTAACCACCGGGATGACAGGCCGGTGTCGAGATGGCCTTCCGGCTTATCATGATGGAGTAACGACCCCGTTGTAGCAGTAGTAAGTTTTAAATTTTTTGTTGAGATAGCGGGGCTCGCACAGGCGACGTTTCAAAATAAATAAATAAATAAAAAAATCCGTTTTCTTTTTGTGGCTTTAGGAAGGCTGTATGGTGGTGACAGTCGGGATTCAAACGCTTGAAAAACCACCAGTACTTGGCCCAGCTATTGATGCCGAGCCGGGATGCCCCCTGCGCGCTAAGTTTTGCCAAGCCGCCGGGGAACCGTTTCGATTTCATTTTGGCTGGCGCTTCCAGCCATTGTGGTTCGGTGCCCCGAAGCCCGCAACTACGGGCGCGTTAACGGGAATCGCCCGCGGCCAATAGCTAGGCCAAGTACTGGTGGTTTAAGAAGAGAAAGTTGGTTTGACTACCGTCTTCCCCCCCTGAAGATAATGCACCCTGATTCTGAATGTATACGAGCCATCTTTCCGGTTGGAAGCAGTCGTAATGAGGGTCTGTTGTGTCGGGGGGAAGACGGTGGCATGGGCTATCGTCGCCTATCGATCATTCCTGTCTACTGTGTGTTTCTTGTTGTTGTGGTACAATGGACCATGCGCGGATCAGGTATTAAATTGATCGGAAGATTTGAAACGGGTTATAAGAAAGAAAGGGAAAAAATAAATAAATAGAACAGGTGCTACGCTTGATCTTTAGCCCAAAGGGCAATAAAGGGGTGTTGGTTGCTATTCGCCTATCATTCTGCCGATTGTAGTGATTGAAGAATTGATTTGGAAATGTGAGATACCGAGCTGCAAAAGGGTTGGTTGGTGTTTTGGATGACGCAGGTCTGTAAGGTGGCGCCGATTCCCGGTGAGACAAAAGTGTGGCAATACATCACGCTGATGAAGAGGATTTTTCTGATCGATTGCCCAGGAGTCGTCTATCATTCCAAGGACTCAGAAACTGATATCGTCTTGAAAGGAGTGGTATGTATATGTGGTTCACTTTTCTTTCTCTTTCTTTCTTTCTTGCTCTCTTTTCTTCTTCTTTTTTCCTCTCTCTCTCTTTTTTTTTTTTTTTTGTTTTTTTGTTTTTTTTGTTTTTTTGTTTGTTTGTGCCCATCCATCTCCCGCACCCGCTTGATTCTCTGTCTGCCTCGCACCCCATCTCACTCCCCCTCCTTCCTTTTGTCTCCCTCTGCACCTTTTGTTCCCTCTCTCTCTCCTTTTATAGTTGTCCTCCCTCCCTTTCTTTCTTCTTTCTTCCTTTCTTCCTTTCTTTCTTTCTATCTTTCTTTCTTTCTTTCTGCCCATCCGTCTTTAGGCCCATCCGCTTGTTTGTGTGTGTCTGATTCTCCCCCCATCTCACTCTCTCTCCTTCCATTTGTCTTCCCCTGCACCTTTCCTTGTCCGGCAACTCGGTCAAGTCATCAATAAAATTTTGGGCTCCCTTTCTTTCTTTCTTTCTTTCTTTCTTTCTTTCTTTCTTTCTTTCTTTCTTTCTTCTTTCTTTCCACCCATCCATCTTTAGGCCCACCCGGTTGTTCGTCTCTGTGTGATTCTCACCCCATCTCACTCCCTCTCCTGCGATTTGTCTCCACCCCCGCACCTTTCCTTCCCTCTCGCTCACCATTCATAGTTGTCTGGCAACTCAGTTGAGTCGTCAATAAAATTTTGGGCGGGGTGATAAGAGTAACAAGCATAAACGTTTTTGTTTGGTGGATCTGAAACTGGCCGTCCTCTGCAGGATGTCAGTTCGAGGGCTCTGCCTCAACGACTGCATTGAAGGCACAAAGAATGTGCTTTGATGCGTGTAGACCTCGAATGTGCTTTTTTGAGAGCTAGACATGTAATGTGCTTTGACACAGCTAGAGCTTGAACGGGCTTGCTCGTGACCTGCAAGGTTTTGAAAACGCAATGCCGGATGGAAGGAGTTCCTGTGAGGCGTGCAAGATTGTGTAGAAGTACGAGTGCGGCGGAGGGGTGCGATGCAGGACTCGGCAGTAGCATGCGCAAAGATATGCAATTATACTTCGGTGGCGTGATGCACGACTCGCTTAAGGCTTCATTGTTCTGAATTGTGAATGTATACACACATGTCTCCCACTATCGACGCACGTGGGGGACCTTGCACTTGACATAGGGAGCCAGTTTTTTTGAATCGTGCTGTGTGAATGTACACACAGGTCTCCCTAACTCGCCCACTGTCAATACATACGTGGGGTACCTTGCACTCGACATCTGTGCGTGGTGCGCACAGGCTTTCCACACACGCCTGCCATGTTATGTGAGGCACTAACTCTGCAATGATGCGTGGGTTATAACAACCCCCTCAGTTGGGATGAGTTTTCGCATCTCAGGCATACTTTTCATACATACAGAAAATGCATCTATCACTTTGGTCAGCTTGACTGCTGCATCCTGTTGAGAAATGGCAGGCTGTCTGTCAACAGATCTTGTCCGTTCCACTGAAAAAAACTGAACTCAACCTTATCTGAGTGCCTGCACGTTGTTTGTCGTACTACTCATGCGAAATAACGCCAACCGGTCCCTTTCTGTGCTCATTGATGTATCAAAGTGAGAGCATTTGAAAAGGGCAAAGTTGTCCTTTCTATGTTGCATGTACGAGTGACGACTGCCCATGATTAATTTTCGTGTGTGTGTGTGAGTGTGTGTGTGTGTGCGCGCGCGCGTTGCGGTGTTGTCTGGACCTTAACTGCTCATCTTATGATCCAAATGAAGCACAGTTTTCCTGGGTCTCAGGTGCTGTATATACGAGTGCTTGCTGTGCCTAATCTTTTGTTTTGCTCGTTTATTTGTTTGTTTGTGTGCGTGTGTGTGTGCGTGTGTGTGTGCATGTGTGTGTGCGTGTGTGTGGGTGTTTTGTGTGTTTTGTGTGTGTGTGTGTGTGTGTGTGTGTGTGTGTGTGTGTGTGTGTGTGTGTGTGTGTGTCACAATTTATAGGTAAGAGTTGGGAATCTGGAGCATGCTTACGAACATATTGGCGAGGTGCTTCAACGTGTCCGGCCAGAATATCTGAAGAGGGCCTACAGGATCTCATCTTGGTGAGCATCAGTCACATAATCAAACCTGTGGGAGCATGGTGCTGTAGTGGAGCGCACTAATTTGTGCAATGTTGCAGCAAAGCCCTGGAAGTGAAAGTGGGTATAATATTAAGTTGGAAAGTTGGAAATCCAGAACAGAATAGTAGCATTTTTTTTATTTTTTTTAAAATTTGGACCATTTCTTGATTTATGCATGTCATCCTTGCGCAGGGGCCATGCTAATCTTCTCTGTATCGTTCCAATTTGAACAGATGTCCCGAAGGACAAAGTAAAATAAAATTTAAATAATAGAAAACGGTACGCACCCAGTCCATTTGGCTGGAATGTTACACACTGTTGATGAACTGATGATGTGAACTGTTGTCGAACTGTCGATGAACTGTCGATGAACTGTCGATGAACTGTCGATGAACTGTCGATGAGCAACAGACCTGAGTTTGAATCCTGATGGATGGAATCAGATAAGTAAAATAACTCTGAATTAAAAAAAGGAATTCAGAGCGAAAAAGAAAAGGAATGGTAAAAAATTCCTGGGGCTGGTCGGTACGATGATGATGATATCTCAAGTCGGCAACCTTAGAGCCAAAAAAAAAGACAAGGAATGGTAAAAAATAAAAAATAAAAGAAAAGAAAACAAAGAAAAGGGTTGTATTATGGTGTGACCGTGTCTTCACTGATTTTTAATGTCTTCTCCGGAATCGAACGTGTACTCCACCTCCTCACGTGCGGGCCTAGCTCAGTTGGTACACACCCATGAGTTGTGGAAATACAGACCGAAGTTCGAATCCCGATGGGATTCGATGAGCAGAAAAAGAAAAGAGCGTACACTATCCTGGAGTGGATGTGACCGAAAATGTACGGTATGGAGTTCCGACTCTTTGTCACCGCCTTTACCTGAATAGAACGCCCAGTCTTTTTTAGCTGTGTCTGGCGGAACTTCCAGTCTAGATACAGCGATAATGACTGGGCGTTCTATTCGGGTGAAGACTGTAGGCCTTTGGACTTGCAGCTACGAAAAACCCAAAAGGGCAACTTTACTATGAACTTGGACGTTTCCGGAAAAACATCGGAATCTGGATAATCCAGACCTGAGTTCGAACCCAAGTGGAACTAGATGGATTGGATGAAATCAAATTATCAATTGCTTCTGAATTACGCCGGCAGTCCGATGATGATACATCAAGGCCATCGCACCTTTTGGAAGAAGAAAGGCGAGGAGGGAAAAGAAAAAAAAAATGTACGGTCATTTAGCTGTATCTGAACTGAAAGTTGGGTGAAATTCGGCTGTAGTGAGTATTTTGAGTGTACGTTGTATTCAGGGCAATGCAGTAGTTATCTTGAAGCATGCACGGATTCCTATATGTCTCTGTCATGTGGAAAGTGCCGTCGTTTCTCAAGTAAAGTTTTTTTTTGAGCCCCTGGTACGCTGGTTGGCGCCCAGCTCAGTTCGTAACACTAATAATGTGTTGAAATGCAGACTTCAGTTCGAATCCCAATCGAATCTGAGTAAATTATTTACTCTGAAAAGAGACAAAGAACAGAAAAGACGGGCTCGCGGAGGAATATGCCGTTGTTGTAGATTGCAGGCCCCACAGAGGCCAGAAGGAAGAAAAGAACGCAAAGCAGGGTCATGTGTTCCACGTTGCCAGATAACGATCATGCACAGAATGCGCAGAAACCGATATGTATCAGAGCAGAGACAACATGCGAGAGGGAATAGCACAGATGAATTCAACAAGCATCAGAAAAATGCAAAGCATCACACAGCATACACGACGTCGTCACACAGATAACACTGAAAGAAACCAGCTGAATCACCCTTGCCCTTCCCTCATTGATCTTCTCTTCCATTGACAGCTGCCCAACATCCTATTCTCTCTCTCTCTCTCTCTCTCTCTCTCT
>BFEA01000025.1:3344111-3366702 GCA_003427395.1 Chara braunii | reverse complement strand
GACTAAAATATGGCGGTGTATCTTTCCATCTTGTAGCGGAAGATTCACTCTCATTTTGCACATTTGGAGAGTGGTGGAGCGAGGGCCATACAACGAGAGTGAATCTTCCGCCGTGATTTTTGTCTGTTGTGCATCTCGAGAGTAGTGCAGCGAGGCCCAGAGGCCCAACGGATTCTGGTGGCAGGTTCGAGTACTTTCCAATTTGTGCAAAATTAGAATGAATCTTTCACTAGAACATGGAAAGATACATCGCCACGTTGTTGGTTTTCAACTTGTCACGGACATTCTCTTTCTCTTTTTTTTTTTTTTTTAGCGAAAGCACCAAGGAGGCACAACTGTCAGTTCTATCGTTTTCTATACGAGGAATGAGACAAAAGCAAGGGTTCCACAGATGCCTCCTCATCATGACCGTATTGGACCTGTGAAAGGGCTCAGATACACTGAAGATAGTATGGAGTTGTGTACAGCGAACATGACGACACAGGTTTTGGGGCGGCTCGGCCCTGAAAAAAATTCGCGCGGGCAATGTCCTAATTTTGGCTGGGTGTGGGAACTTCCATTCACGCCCTCCCCAACTTTTTTTTTTTTTTGGCTGACCCCGAATTTTGCCCATGCGGCGCACAGGGTGCGGGCGCCAGGTGCGCAACGCGCAGTGTGCCGCACGTGCGCAAGTGGCACGCACGGGATGCGCCGCAAGTATGGTGGCAATTTGTGCCTGCTGTGGATTATGCCAGCGAGTTTCTCCCATATCTAAGAACTCGTCTAACGTAAGGGTCTTAGCCCAGTCTGCCATGCGTCGTCTGTACCCGGACTTTGCTACTAATCCATCTAGCCAGTTGGCTGCCTTACCCTCAAGGTAAGATGCCGCAGTAATCACCTCCTCCTCCTGCAAAGTCCTCTTTGCCCTTACCCACACTGGAACCGTTCTCAACCAAGTGTTGAGTTCCTCATCCTTCTTTTCACCGGAGAAGGCAAGGGGCGGTTTCATTGGGGTCTTTGGGTACCATTGACCTTGCTGCTGTCCCTGTTGAGGAACAGGTTGTTGCGGTGATGGTGTAGCTATCACCGCTGACCCAGAAGAAGAAGAAGCAACAGTCTGTGCGGCTGCTGCAGACGTACCACTTGGCTGTGTGCCAGCTTGTACCGGAAAGGGGCCTGACATCGTCGTTAACGGCAACGGCGACTGTGCTGCGGTTTCTGCCCTTTGCCTTCTCTTAAACCCTAAACTCTAGGCTTCTCGGGTCGTCTGTTGTACGCAGTTTAACCCCTCAGTAAACAGCATCCCCGAGTCCCTTGAAGCTAACGTATTCTTTTTTTTTTTTTTTTTTTTTTTTTTTTTTTTTTTGGGGGGGGGGGGGGGGGGGGGGGGTTTTGGGTGGGGGGTTTTTTGGATCTTTTTTTTTTTTTTTTTTTTTTTTTTTTTTTTTTTTTTTTGTTGGTGGAGGTGAGGCTAACGTATTCTCAGATTAGACTTGTGTAAAAACCCAAAACAGGAACTCTCCAATCTAACCAGCCCCGACGAGTACGGCAGCACAAGACCCCGCATTCGACAGAGACAGATATATCAGGAACGGGGAAGCAAGTCCCAAGGCAAGCACAGATTCAAGATAAACGAAGGACATAGGGAAGTAAGTTTGCAATCAAGACAACAAGTAAGTACGCTATGGAGGAGAAGAAACTAGACGAACCCTAGAACTTCACCAAAGGTACTCTAACGGTACGACAAGGAGCAGAAGTGTATAAGATAGAAATAAATGAGAAAATATATTAAAGAAAATCCTACCTTATATTTGATCTGATGTATGGTTCGGCTCACTATGTGTGTTTTTTTTTTTTTTTTGGGGTGGGGTGGGGGGRGGGGGGGGGGTGGAATGAAACAACCGCAATTTAATGGCACACTCCGGTATGCATCACCACCAAAAGTCCACAGAGGCTCACACCAACACAAGAGAGATGGCGATTAGCCGAACCAGAATTGAATCGTCTCCCAAAGCATCAGAATTACACAAGTTCTGATATGGCTGATACCGACGTCATACCACACTGGTACTCTCTCTCTCTCTCTCTCTCTCTCTCTCTCTCTCTCTCTCTCTCTCTCTCTCTCTCTCTCTCTCTCTCTCTCTCTCTCCATATCTGCTATGGTGCATGTCTTTCTTGCAAGCCCTAGCTATGGCGCATGTGCGGCAGCTTCTTTTACAACTTCCCCAACCAGTGCACCTGCATGCGTTCAGCGGAGCTTCCGCAACACACGAATTGGAAAGCGAGTTCTTTGGAGCACCATAGCTCTATCCATAGCAGCTGAGCTGAGGTCTTCGTCGGCTCCAGACCGTTAATGGTCCCCAAGGCGTGTCGGCCGGATCTTCGCCAGTTCGGAACCCACCGGAGTTTCCACAGTTCCGGATGCTGGTGCTAAATTGGGACCGGGACTTTGGATTTTTTCTTGTTGGGTACTGGGCCTGTTGGACTCTCCTATCGAGTGTTGGGATCTAAGCTTTCTGTCAGCCTACCGGACTCTGCCAACTATGGGATGTAAGTTCAGCACTTGGAGTGTTGGGCCAGCCGAATCAGTTAATGTTCATGGGACTGGGACTTTGGGGACTCCGGGGCCAGGACTTGGGGCAATGACTGAGACTCTGAAATTCTTTCAATTGCGTTGTGCTGTACCTCACTTGGGATTGTTTCTTTCATGGATGTGGAGAAGAGCACGTCCCAAAAAACCTGTGGAGGAGATTCTATGTTTTTTGTATTCACTTTTGCATCAGTTGAGCATTATTTTTGGCGAGATGGCATATTGTTATGTGCAGGCAAGAGGTTCCCCAGACGCAATGAATTTTGATATCATGAGCAATCCGTAGAGGCCTGCAACATGAGGCCGATGGGCCTATGGAATTGATCAACTGAGCAATCCTTGGACGGCTGCAACTGAAACTCCCTTCTATTGTTGAAACTGTTGGTCCCCCAGACGCAATGAAATTGGCATATACTGGTGAGTTCACTGCGATGCCGGGGGGTGCGTGAGGCCGATGGGCCTATCGGCCGCAGAGGGTTAGTGGAAGTGCGTGAAAATTTGAGTGCGCTAAGAGTACTTTTTGTGCTCGTAAAAATTGTGCATGAAATCTGAAAATGTTCAGAAAATCAGGCTCGCAGGTTTTGGCGTTGGCCATACGTTTCTCTGCGCCCGACCTAAACGTGGACAGGGCGAATGGGGACGAACAACCCTGAACAAGGTATAGTACTTAAACCACCGGCGGTACCTTTCCCAGCTATTTTGCTGCGATGCGGCGGGTAACCTGGCGACCGAATGGGGGAGGGTTGCCGTTGATCAATCGAATCGGCGGACCCTTTTTTTTTTTTTTTTGTTTTGGCCTTCCGTAACTGCCCGCGGCCGACCAATGGGAAAGGTACTGGTGGTTTAACCCACCTCCCCCCCCCCCCCCCCCCCCCCCTGCACATTTTCACGCTTCAAATCCAGCTATGTGAAAGCAAGTCTTTTTTGTTTCGGCCTTCCGCAGCAAGTCTTTTCTGCACAGCAATTAACTGCAATATCCAGGGGTAAAGCACTCTGCCCGTCTACGGTTGCAACTTTCACGCATGTCTCGGGGAATCCAACCAAAACGGCTGGCGGTGTGCCAGCCAAAAGGATGCCCACCGCTGGTCATTTCTTTTCTGCCGTGCAGGGGGCGTTTCCATTGTCAGGGAAGTGTCACAGAAGTACCGGTCCTTCAAAACAATCCCTTTCTGACCCTAACCCTCAAGGCGCTCCACCCGATGTCCAAATATGGAAAAGGATGACTATTACATTCTTTTGTTTCTTTTTCCGTTTTTGTTTTTGGTTGAATCAATCGAGGGAGGCTCCCCTGGAGGTAGCGAATGAGCAGCCAGCTCAAGTTGGGGAGGGCCCATTGAAGGCGCCATCTATTTGTGGGGAGCTGCACCTGCTGGGAAACGGGCCAAGCGTCACGTAGTATTACAATGCGATGTCGTGTTGCTGGAAAACGGGTCCAAGTACGTTCTTCACCGGCGACAGTGTCATTGCCTCTCGGAAAATAGTACAGGCCTGCAAACTTCCAAATTCTGACCACAAAAAATAGAGATGGCGGTGGTACTACCGTCTTCACCCAAATAGAACGCCCGGTCATTATAGCTGTATTTGGCACAACTTTCGGTCCAGATGCAGCAATAAAGACCGGGTGAAGACGGTAGCAGCACCTCGACAGCCACATCAGGCTTCTTATGCACTTGTCTTGCTAACCCTTCTCTCATTCTTTCTAGTACACATTTTATTTGAGAGCACTCACACTTACCCTTCCCTGTTTCCTTCCATGTACCTGAATGAGCTCTGGACATCATTGTGGTCAGATGCATCCAAGTTTGGTTGTAATTGTGGTTAGATGCATTTAGGAAAGTGCTACTGTGAGTGAGTATGCCCTGAAAGTGTTCCATTAAAACCCCAATCCAAGTGAGAGTCTTTTGTCCGATCTGTTGTGCTGCCCCCCGGCCTAAAAACCAAGCGAACTGTCCCTAGCACAATCTTGCCAGATGTCACCAGCGCCTTTTTTTTTTTTTTTTTTTTTTTTTTTTTTTTTTTTTTTTTTTTTTTTTTTTTTTTTTTTTTTTTTTTTTTTTTTTTAAGGCTAATTCTTTAAGCCCAACCAATTCAATTACCAGCGTTTTCCCTTTGGTAGGCCTCAAACCCTATTTTATGCACTGACGCCACCGGTGTTTTCCCTTTGGTAGGCCTCATCCCCAATTTTGGGCTGTGTCAAACAGCTGCACTGGCATAGGAGCTAGGTACCGGGGAAACGGGCTGGTGGATCGACATCGGCTGTCTATTGATTCTTGAAGCATTGGCTATGTGAGTGCTTGCGTGTGTTGAATGTGTGGAGAATCAGAGCTGAGTATCCGGAGGTGCCTTTGACTAAGTTCAGACCCATCACACTGGACCCGCTTTCCAGCAGGTGTAACCCCCCACCAATAGAAGGGGTCGGACGTGCCCAAAAAAAAAAGAAAAGGAAATAATGAACACCGATATCAGCCTGCACATTTGGGCCCCTCCGGTTGACCACGTTACTGGTGGTTTAAAAAAAATTGAAGGTAGGGTGAGGGACATTACCTTCTCCCAAGACGCGAACAAGAAGAAACGAAGTCAGGGCGCTTTGCGAACAACCCTCACTCGGACCGGTCGAGGTAACCATGGTCTCCTGCACGCCACACAATTAGAAAAAAGCTAGACTACCATGCTGTCCAGCCGCATGACAAATCCAAGCTTCTACGTCATGAAAACATGTTTGACAGCCGCTGGACGTCCTGGACACGTGTCCATTGCAGGCTGAAAAGGTCTATCTAGGCCAGGAATAAATTCAAACAAGAAGTTTCTGATATAAAAATCATATGTTGTAGGACATGGTAGTGAGGACAACTTCTGGCTGAGGTTCATCTCCTACTTCCCAAAAGAACTGAAGATAAAAGACGAGGAAAGAAAAAAGAAAATTGAAAAAAAAACTGAAGTAAGTAGAAGCTCACTTAGACCCCTTCAACTCATGTCTTTAACACCTGAAATTTTTCTTAGCTCTTGAACATATTTTCAGGAAGTAGGAGCTTGGATTTGTCATGCGCCTGGATAGCCTGGTAGTCTAGCTTTTTTCGCATTGTGCGACATGCAGGAGGCCATGGTTACCTCGACCGGTCCGAGTGAGGGTTGTTCGCAAAGCGCCCTGGCCTCGTTTCTTCTTGTTCGCGTCTTGGGAGAAGGTAATGTCCCTCATCCTGCCTTCTGTTCAAACGACCAGTAGCTCCACGTTCTTAGGTCGTTTACGCGGTGGCTGAATCGGTGCGCGGCGCAGGTCCATATGCCTTTGCCTCCTAGACTCCCCGGAGGGGGCCTAAGACCCCCTGGGGTATTGGTGGTTTAACCACTTTTGGTGACATGCTATCCATACATGTTGGTGAACAAGGATGCTGGAGACAGAGTTCCGTGGCCTGTTGTGCTCTTGTAGTTTCTCAATTGCACTTGAAAGCTATTACAGGAGGGAAAGTGTTAGCAGAAAATGAGAAGAAACTTGCATAGACGGTGTGTCTAACAAAACATTATTCTATAAATTTTTTCACCCTCCTAATGAGGGTTCGGCGATTACTCCACCCATCAAGGATACATACTTGAAAGAGAGAAAAACAGAGGTCAAGATACAGATACAAAGAAAACCATAGCGCTGACTTGTTGATCCTTTCCTTCACCTACCCTGCGAGAATGAAAGACAAATACCGAGCAAAAGAGAATGAAATGTGGAAGGAAGGAAAATAACATTCACGTAAACATTCCGCAAATGTGTTTTTTTTTGTCTGTGTCCACACAATTAATCATTGCCTAGTTGCGGCAGTGTAAGGAACCCGAGCATTAAGGGCCATAATTTATTTGTTTCCTTTTTAGAGAGCAAACGAGAGGGGGGGGGGAGGGGGTAGATGCAGGCAGGACCAAGACGCACGTCAATTTTCAAGCAGCAACGACGTTCGAAGTACCTCGGTAACACAAGTCGTTAGTGGAGTTGTATACAGCGAACACAGCAACACACATATTTCATTGCCCATCTACAGCGGGCACATAGAGAGAGTGGGTTCAGCACGTGTTCCCGAAAACAACATGCCTTGGTTATGCTATGCCCCTATCAATGTCTGATATGTGAAGTGTAACCTACGGGTTTCTAAAACTGGCGTTGAAACGTCGCCGCATTCGCAACATTGGCCTATCTCAAGTTATGAAAGGGCAGGGTTAATCTAAGTTGCCTAACTTTCAAAATCAACCGGGTCAGAAAACCTCTTTAAGGTACCAATTGAGGTGAAATGTTCAGGCACATATGTTCTTATAACATGGTGTTTGTGGACTTAAGCCTAAACCCCGGTCGAGTGCCTTTCTTTTTGTTGAAGGAAAGGTTGTGCAATTTTTTTTTATTTTTTTTTTCTTACAATTTAGATGCTCCCTTGCTTTTAATTTTGACAACAAGCGGCCTCACCATTTTGTCTCTACCATTGATTTAATGATGCAATACTTTTATTCAAAGCAAGGCTCATTGTGCCAAAAAACGAAGGTTCTAACAAGTTGTAGCATGGAGAGAAAGATGCATCATGCATTCTTTCACTACCATCGTTTTTTTTTCATGTTTTTTTTTTAATTATTATTTTTTGAATTTATGTTCTATTTTTTCAGATTTGCTCATCAATTATTGTTATGTGGTAAAATCTTGAAGATCAATGCACTCGACACTTTTCAACAAATTCAAAATTGCTTATTGCCTATGCGGCTATCGTCAGATCTTTAAGATCGAGTGACCCCTCCAAAAAAAGTTTGAAGGCTCTAGGTTTTTTGTTTGGGCCAACACTTATGAGGTATGACCGGTCCTAAACTTCTGTGAGGTATTGGTTCTGGTATGTCAGTCATCTGCAGAATGTGAATCATTTATTTTTTATTTTTTTAATTTATTGTTTGGATGATATGAAATCACAAAGGTTGGCGCATACAACATTTTGCAATAAGTTACATGATGCCCTTGCAACCATCAACTAATACGCAAGATTGGGTAGTCAATAAAGTTTTGTTCCTGTAAGGCTTTGGGTCTCTAGTCATAAGGTAGGATTGACCATATGCTTTTTAAAGATTCTCGTTCTTATAGCATTGACGCTCGATTACTTTCACCCTTACTACACTCTGCCTTTGACTGGTCACTTACACTAGTATTTTTTGCCGCTCACTATACCAATGTTGTCTTTTTGCTTTCATCTATAAATTTATGTGATAGTGCAAGTAATGAAAACGGATAGTAAAAAAACAAGACTCGTGTTTTATGCAATATGCAAATACAGAAGGGAAAAAAACTTAAAAGGTAAAAAAATATAGGCTACCAGAGTGGCCCGGGGTCACTTACCCGGCCGGGCCAAAAAATTAAAAAAAAAACTATTTTTAAATTTTATTTTTTATTTAAAAATTTGGTGAAGAATTTCGGTGTGACCCTGAGGTAAACGTTGTTTAGTTTATTTTTTTGCATAACATAGTTTTTTTTTCAGAATTTTTGGATTTTTTTTTTTTTTTTTTGGGGGGGGGGGGAGACCTTCCCGGGTCCTTGCACGAGCTGGCCACCCGGAACCCGGGCGGCCCGGCTGGTAGCCTAGCTAAAAATATAATTATATACAAATACTGCAAATTTCAAATGCGAGCACAAAGAGATACATAAAATTTCTCACTTTACGCCCCTGTATGAGAGATTGATACAACAGAATAAATAGTCCCTACTGTTTTTATTTAACTTTCATAGGTTGTCCCAACAAAGGGTGTAGTTTAACAATGGTTGGTCTCGTTGTGCTCCCCTCCAGCGCATGGAAAAAACTCTATCAAGGTTAGGTTGCCTTAACAATACCACCATACACATAAACATGAACAAGTGAATATATGCAACCAAATAAGAGAGGATTAAATTTATACGATATGTTTTTTTACTTCACAGAAAAATGAACAGTTGTGAAGGTCAGGGGCTTAATTTTATTTTTTTTTAAATTGAATAAATGTGAGCCTTAAACATGAACAAGTGAATATATGCAACCAAATAAGAGCGAATTAAATTTATATGGTATGTTTTGACTGTATAAAAAAAATTATAGAGTTGTTAAGGTTTGAGGCTTAATCAATTTTTAAAAGTTGAACTTGAATAAACGTGAGCCTTACTTTTTATTGTTCATCTAATTTTGTCTCAATCCACACTAGATTTGTGGTTTTCTCTTCTACCATGTCACTTAGCATGTTTGATATTTTAGTATTTTCTCCTCACGAGGTAACCATGAGTTCATGTGCCTCACCTCGTTGGGAGATTATACCGCGTTTACCAGCCAAAATGCAAAATTTGCTCATGTCTCTGATTGTAAGGAAAATTGTTCAGGTATCATATTAACACCTCATTCTGTTACTAGTAAAGTACTCCATGAAACACCCTAATATCCTTTAAATGTTATGTGTAGTGTTATAAAAATAGAACTTGAGATGTAATTGAAAAATAACATGAGGTAGCATGTGAGGTACTAAAGAAATAAAATACAATCGATTAAGTTACCATGGTAGGACGTATCAGAAATCGACGAAAAAAATTATCATGCACCAATCAGTAAGAGAGAGATTGTAAAAAAAATTATCATAATTTTTGGAAGTATAATTTTCATTAATTAATTAGTAATAAAACAAATACAGAAAATATTATTGTGTTGGTCAGGGTAACCGGCATTCGGGACCGCCCGAACGCCCATACCCGAACCCGTACCGAAAAAAAAAAAAAAAAAAAAAAAAAAAGTCATCAAAAAAATATGAAAAAAAAAAAACGTTATGGAGAAAAAAATATTAAACAACATTTGCCCACGCATTACACCCGAATTCCTTACCAAATGTGAAATAAAAATAAAAAACGAAAAATAAATACTAATAATAAAAATTAAAAAAGAAATAAATTTAGTGAGTGCGCGAGCATGTTTTCGACACCGCCATCTTTGGCGATTTTTCATTTGTTTTTGGCATAGCTAAATGCCCTGAACATTTACAGATGTGTATTTCACATAATACAAAAACCGCTAAAAACGTTTCACAAAATATTCAAATTGTTTAGACCTCGAAAAAAAGTGAAAACAAAAAGTAAAAAGTGAAAAATTACAAGGGCGAGCACGTTTTGACACCGTCATCGTTGGCGATTTTTAATTCTTATTTGGCTTAGCCAAATGACATGAAAATGTACAGGCATGTACCTCACGTTATAAAGAACTCACAAAAAAAAAACAATCAGAAAAAACTAATTATTTCTAGGCTCCAAAATAATTTTTGGTGGAAGCCGAACGTCGTCGGGTTCGGCCCCAGTACAGGATCCTGAACGCTCGTACGTACGGAGGTCTGCCCGGGGACCTCCGTACATACGAGGTGGTGACCCTGGTGTTGTGCGGTTACCAATTTGAGAGTTTATAAATTAATTAATTGATTTATTGGTTGATTAATTGATCGGCTTGCATTGATTTTTCATTTGATTGGACTGGTGGATTTATTGATTGATCAGTTGACAACCGATTGCTCGGTATATATTTTTCATTAATTGCTTCATTGATCGATTAAATATTTAACTGGTTGATTGATTGATTGTTTGATGGATCAATAAATAATTGGATGAATTTGTGTTTTGAAAGATGAGACGCGATGAAATCTATTTATTGATCGATTGATGAACTGATTTGATTTATTGATTGATTGATTGATTCACTAGTTGCATTATTGAATTAAACAAATGATTGATTAATCATATTTGATTAATGGATGTATTAAGGTTTAAAATGAGATGGGACGGATTAGTTGGTCGATTGATTGATTGAATTGGATTGATTGATCGATTTGCTGGTTGAATGGTTTGTTGTGTTCATTTATTAATTAATTAATTAATTAATTGCATTGATGGATTGATTGATAGATGCAACAAATTGGTGATTGACATATTGAATTATACGGATTGAATTGATTATTTGATTGATTGATTGATTGATTGGTTTGATTGGTTGATTAATTGGTGTGTTACATTGAATGAATATAAAAATTAAGTTTAGTGATTGAGTGAATTATACTGATCAAATTCAATTATTTGGTTGATTGATTAGTGCATTAATTTGTCGATGAATTAGTCAATGAAATAATTAGTTGATTGACTAATTTATTTCTACATTCATTCATATATTTATTTTTTTCCTATTGACATTTAAATGTCTATTTATCTTATGTATTGATTTATCGGACGTACGCATTCCTTCGAACATAAAACACTCTAACCATGAAAGTATATAAGTTATCTTTCTGATTTTACACAAGAATGGCGAGGATGCATTGAAGTCGTTGGAAAATAATGAGCCCTTGTTGGATTTTTATCAAACCAATTAAGTGATTACTCGCTTAATTACCTATTATTTTGCGATTTGTCAATCAACTTCTTTTTTTTGCTTGCAGCATTGAAGGGCTCATGCTGAGGCGATCCGATCTTTGGAGCTCTCGAATCCCCTGCTATCTAGTGTCTGGCCTGAGCGGGACCGATTGGATCATAATTTTATTGAAGCTCCGAAAGCTTAATTTCTCTACTGGGAACGTCCCCATATTCTCTCACTTATGTAGTTCCTCTAGCAGCTCTCTCGTAGTTCTGCAGATGTTGACGAAAACAATATTTGTGTCCCCCTTGTCTTTTCCTATTTATCCTTATCCCCTCTTCACTTCGCTTGTGTCTTGGGCATTTTTTTTCTGTGTGGGAGTATCACGTGCATCTCCTGCACCAGTCTGTGCATGGGGAGACAATTTTTAACTTTCATCTGATTTCTTTTAGAGATTCAATAACAAGTTAATCATCCACCCTGAATCGAGCGTTTGGTGGCATGTCGAACTCGACTTTCATTAACTTTGGTCGATCCGTGTAATACTCTGGTGAATGCATTGAGAGGATATTTCCGAACATCCTTTTGGGGAAAAGTCATAAAACCTCCCGACGACGAAGCCTTTGTATCTATTCCCCCTAAACATGACAAAGGTGCGACAGACCCCCAAAATCACTTTTGTCAGTGGCGTCAGTTTTAAACCTTGCAAAACACTTTCCCGCCACTTTTAGACAGCGGTCGTTACCGGTCCAGCCAGGGTGGAAAAATGACACCAAAAGTGATTTTGGGACCTGCGAGTATGGGATACTTTTTACCTCGTTTGGGGGGAATGGATACAAAGGTTTCATCGCGGGGCGGTTTCATGACTTTTCTCATCCCTTTTACGACAGTGAGAAGATAAAAGTACACATCAAGTGGAACTCTTAGGGTCATAATTCATAATTTAGTTTTAGTTTCCTTGATTTTAACTTCATGTAGTTCCTGACTGGATAATCTTAACTTGAATATGATAAAATACTCATCCTTTTTCTTTTTTTTTCCTTAAAAAAACTTCATCTATTGATGGGTAACATCATCTGGTAGAACCCGGGTCCAACGTCCCTTGAATACATCCTTTTTTTTTTAACAGCACGAATTGGGAACCGGGCCCAACGTTCAATATGAGGTTTACAAATCATTAGAATACTGAGGCCATTACTCGGCTTCGACTAAGAATAATTGAGAATACGAAAAATGTTAAAGAGAATTTATGAATAGAACCTATATCGTGCCCTATAGCACAAATTCCAAGAAGACAAAAAAAAACAACCATCCTACCAATTTTCCTTTTCACCGGGCTAACCCATCCTTGATTCTCGCCTTTCCGCTCTCATAATAACTCCACGAGTCTCAAACCCTTCTATTATGTTGGAATAACAGGACAATACAACCTATCGCAGCTCCGACTCTTGTCGTTACAACGGAAAAAAGTGCCTTCCACCTTCGGCAACTCCCTCGGCCTCAAGTCTCCAACATCTCAGGTCATATGGTTACACCCCAACCTCAGTCGATCGTCGAAGTTTGCTGGTTGCCTTTCACCCTTCACGACTTCCTTGACCTCACGCCGCCACTTTTTCGTGTTATAGAACAAAAAGAACCACACTCTACACCGGTTCGCGTCGTCCCAGCAACACTTCTCCCAAAAAACATACTTTAACAAAAATCAAGTTTAAATTACCTTGCTAAAACCTTCCACCATTATTTTTCACCTTGTTTTGCTTATAGAGAAAGGATTAAAAAGATTTAAAAAACATGAGAAAATCATTAAGATACCAGGAATGTTACCCGACTTTAGCTAAGAAAATACTATTATAAAAAAAACTTACCTATAGATATATCAACCGACGAGACTAACAAAAAGAAAATAGAACCCCACTGTCTTCCCACTATGTATTTGAATAGCAAACAAAACTCACTCCAACCATTTGATTATGAGAGCTCAGACATTCTCTTACCCCTCATCAGCTAAGGTTATAGGACATCATATCCTGCCCCAACGTCGACCATCCTCTTTCCGACGACAAAGACCGGAATAAATACTCATCTTCCTTCATTTTGATATTCATTTATTTTTGCTGTATTAGTTACTCCGCAATCTCCTTTGCCTTGGCAACGTAGAAAGCTACATTAGGGTCCTCGAACTTTACCCTACCTCTCCTTCTTTGTGGATGAAACAATCTTCTTGCCGTCTAACCGTCTTCGGAACACGGATCAGATCTTCCTTTATTGAGCATGCTAGCTTCCTCGCTTCCCCTTGGAACATCACTATTACCGATCTTTTTTTGAGTCACTGCTCTTTCATTGCATAGAACATAAAGAACCACACTCCAACACCGGTTTGCGTCGTCCCAACAACACTTCTCCCAAAAATCATACTTTAACAAGAATCAAGAATAAATTACCTCATTAAAACCTTCTACCATTTTTTTTCACCCTGTTTTGCTTATAGAGCAAGGATTAAAAAGATTTCAAAAACATGAGAAAATCATTAAGATACCAGGAATGTTACCCGACTTTAGCTAAGAAAATACTATTATGAAAAAACTTACCTATAGATCCATCAACCGACGAGACTAACAAAAATAAAATAGAACTCCACTGTCTTCCCACAATCCATTTGAATAGCAAACAAAACTCGGTCAAACCATTCGATTACGACAACTCAGACATTCTCTTACCCCTCATCAGTTAAGGTTATAGGACATCATATCATGCCCCAACTCCGACCATCCTCTTTCTGACGACAGAGACCGGAATAAATACTCATCCTCCATCATTTTGATATTCATTTATTTTTGCTGTATTAGTTACTCCGCAATCTCCTTTGCCTTCGCAATGTAGAAAGCTACATTAGGGTCCTCGAACTTTACCCTACCTCTCCTTCTTTGTGGATGAAACAATTTTTTTGTCGTCTCACCGTCTTCGAAACACAGATAATATCTTCGTTTATTAAGCGTGCTAGCTTCCTCGCTTCCTCTTGGAACATCACTATTATCAATTTTTTTTTGAACCACTACTCTTTTATTGTATTCACCTTCTCATTGACCACGAATCGTTTGCCGTCCCCATCTTCAATCACCTTCCAGAAATTCACATCATTTGAACACACGCCCTCATCATAGCATCACCCCACAAAAGCGTTGTTAAAGTGCAGTTCTTATTCGACCTTCCATTGGACCATTGCTACTCAAGCGGACCGGAGCGAAACCACTAGAAAGGTACACTGCTTCTAAATAATCCGTGGTGCAGAGCCTGAGGTAAAAAGGTAAATCTCGGACCTATAAAACTTTTAAACACTGCCCCGTAATAGACAATGTTACTATGATCTACGACTATGAATAGGTTCTTGCGTATTGCTGCAAAAACCCTCACTCCCGTTTTTTTCAAACTCGGACTTGTTTACCAACAGTCTTGGCCAGGGCATCACAATTTACAGTGCTTCTGCCTTTCCTCCATCGCGTCTACCGTGTTGCAAATACTCCGTTGTCGAGAACATGAGAGTAGGATAGAAAGTCAACACTAAAATAACAGTTTACCAAAAGGCAGTGACTCATCCCAATTAATGTGATGAAGGATTATCAGATTTTGTGTAATATTCTTACTATTGCCCTTGTAAACTACACCTCAGTTTTTCTTACTTTTCCTACATTATAACTCATCTCGGTAACTTTCACCTGTCACTACTAGCCGAGGGAATCTGAATGCTCAAGGTACGCGGTTGCAAAGTTGTTGTGGCGATATAGAGTTACCTTAGTGTAAAGCTAACGGGGTGTGCCAAGTGACGGTGGAATTGAGAAGATATGATTTTGCATCACCTCGAAAAAACGAGGAATTAGAAGATGCTCTCCAGTAGCATTGTCTGCTTTCTCTCACTGGCATCTATGGCCGGGCACTAGCACATGGAGGCAATAAGAGTCGGTGATTCCAAAAAAATACAGCATGTTGTTTGTTGAATATTCGTCTCGTTCCTACTTACCTAAAACTCAAAATACGAAGTTTGTTCTCCTTTGGTACTTGCATAGGGAGTTCAGAAATGAAGTCAATGGATTGAAAAAGTTTGAATTTTGGCAAACTGAACCATAATAGAACTCTTATCACACTGGTGAATTTGCTCTTTCCAAGGATGGTCAGGCTCGAGGCTAGTTAAACCACCAGTGCTCACGATGCACCTTTACGGCTTCGGGGTACTGGACCACAATGGTTGGAAGCACCAGCCGAGAACGAAACAAAAAGTCGCACTGGCAGTTCGTGCGAACTCAGCACGCAGGGTGCTCTGAGGCCTGGCATCTGTAGCTGGGCCAAGTACCAGTGGCTTAATCATGTATTGTTCTAACGTCGCGTTGGTGAAGAGGTTTACTTAGCCTGGTGCTTCCCCAGGCGAGACTCGAAAAATGGGCCTTTGGTTATAGGATAATTTGGATTTTGGAAGGGACGTTGAACTTGGTTTCCATAAGATGCACCTCCCCACCAATAGAATGGAGCCATCGAAAACTTGCATGTATCTATCTCTTGGGGCTTATACCACTCAAGAGGCAGGAGCATGGTCCCTGGTTGATATTCAAGTTAAAAAAAAAAAAAAAAAGTCAGTAATGGATTCGTAGGATGAGCTTCAAACCGAAATTGTCACTCTTTCATCTGATGTAAATCTTTTTAGGTAATTCAATTGGTTGGGCTTGAAAAAATTAGCCTTTTATTAAAAAGAAAGATTGTGTTGATCGTTTTGTAAATTTTTTCGTCACTGCAAAAAGATCTTATTGGAAGTCATGTGGAATGCAAAAAATCCAAAGGTGTTCAGGGATCAAGATACTCCGATTCACAAACAAATATGTCAAATGCAAAGGTGTTCAGGGATTAAAATACTCCGATTCGCAAACAAATATGTCAAATGCAAAGGTATTTAGGGATCAAGATACTCCGATTCGCAAACAAATATGTCAGATGAAGTCTGCTCTTCGCCTGACTATCCTTACATATCCTGACAGACTAGCGTGAAAAAGGTCTGGAAGAGGACTGTACTAGTTCAAGAAAGCATGGACAAAAGGCAACAACCTTGCCACTGTCTCCTTGAGGCTCGGTCCCACCTCCTCATTTTCGTTGTAGGAAGTTACCACGAAGAGAATGGCGGGCACCTAAGGACCATGGATTGACACAATCGATGGTCCCTAGACGCTCGCCAGTCGCTTCGTGGTAGCCTCCTACAACGAAAAGGCTCAGGTGGGACCGAACCTCCGGAAGGGAAACTAGTAATTTCAAATTGGCTACAGCAGGAGGAAGGACAAGAATAACATGAGAGAACTTTAGATTCCTACTCCCTGACGGGTGAGCAGGTCTGACCTTTTGTTCTTTTCACACAACAGTTCGCATATATTTGAAAACTTCAAAATTGGAGGTCAGGGTCCTCACACTCTTTCCGGGATAACCGTACTGGAAACCTTATACAATAGTTCTGTAGACGCCTCATTCGGGTGAAGTTTTCACCTAATCCTACCTTAAACCCTACTTCTATCTACTTTATTATGAACTACCTACGTTGGTCTATTCCGGTCTGACACCAGCCCAATTCGACCGGTTGGAGCTATTTGCTCCAAGTTAATGTGACTCTCTACCACCCTCCTCCACGTATTGGTCTACTGTGACCCTACACAAACCGGGTGCCCTGGTTCTTAAACAAACATTGCCAACAGGCCCATCAAAGCCAAACAAACCACTCTTTAGTCACCTTCTTCTGTTTCTCTTCCCCTCTTACTACCCCTTCTAAGCCTTGGTTCTGACCGTCTTCCACCAACTTGAGAAAACCATTATTTATTCCCTGGAGACCTTTAGTATTTCTTCTTTCTGGCCCCACGTGGATCTGAACCATCTCAGACCCTTTCCACAATTTCCATTTTCGCTTTCCTCCGCCAATCTGATTGAATTTAATCCCTTAGCAGCTTTTTGAACAGACGTTCCAAATGAGCTTCCGGTCGGCTATGTCCTTAGAATCGCAAGTCATTACGATCTGCCCAAACGACCGAAAGCATGACTGCTCTGCAGACTTGCGGTGCATATCCCCATCCTCTGTCCAACGGAGTTCCTTCAGGTACAGCCCCAACCAGTACACATCTTTCTCCTGCAAAGTCGTCTCTTCCAAACCCAAATTTCCAATGGGCGAATCACCAGTCCCATCACTTTCTTGATTTTTGGCACACCCACCACAGGTGATGCATAGTTTCAGAAACCCATTGACAACAATCACTGGCCTCCTTAAACCACCAGTACTTGGCGCAACTATCGATGCCGAGCCTGAAAACGGGCTGCGCGTTGTTTCGCGCCGACCCGCCAGCGCAACAAGAAAATATTGTTTGGGCTGGCCTACCTTTGAGGGCCAGTACCCCGAGCCTCTGGAAACTGCGAGGCGTTAATGACAATACCCCGCGGCCGATGTATGAGCCAAGTACTGGTGGTTTAAAAGTCATCTCCCGCTTCCTAAGCCACCCAACTACCGGAACTGCTTGGTGAGATTGGAGCCACATGAGGGAGGCTAACTTTTGAGATTGGAGCCACAAGTCTGACTTCTCATTAGGAGTTCCTTTATTTGAGCACTCAAGGTTTAACATTTTGGAAAATAGTTCGATTGAAGTTTATGACTACCTATGTGCATGTTATGAGACATGAAGTGAAACACATTATCAAGTGATTCGTCACCGATACAAAACACACTCATGCATCAAACATGATACGTTCATGCATATGACACCATCGACATTCACCACTGCACATCCATCACGCAATGATAAGAGCAAGAAAAACAATTTCAATTTTCAGAAAGATGTGGATCCCCGACTGGTTTCGATCACCTTCCGGTGAAAGTCATCAGGAGGTTTCTTTCACCAACGTTCCCCGCGTCACTTCCTCCTCCAACCCTCCTCCGTGGCATTAGCGACACTCCGGAATGCTGCTCGCCCCGTCGGTGCCGGAAAAGATCGTGTAAAATTGTGCGAGGTACGTAAATTGGTTAATGATAAGCTAAGTGGGTTTTCTTTTCCCCTTTGCATCATCCGCATAGCACGTTCTAATGTCCATATCGTATAGACAAAAAATCCATGTGTTGCCGACTTATTGCACAATCAGTGTAAGTATGCTTGCGCAGATGTGTTGATCTGCTCTTGAGCAGGACTGCCTTACCCACGGTTAAGAGGACACATGTGCGTGATGGATGTTGCGTTGTGAATGTTCATGGTGTCATATGCATGAACGTGTGGTGCTTGATGCATGAGTGTGTCTTGTATCAGTGATGAATCACTTGATAATATGTTTCACTTTATGTCTCATAACCTATAAAGGCTCGTGTGAACCTGCATGGAGGACGTGGCGGGAGTGTGTGAGCACGGTGGAGTAACTGATGTTTTACGTTTAGCAAGGTGATAAGTGCAAACAAGGAGACTGAAAGCTACGAAGACTGGGATCTGAAGAACATGACAGATCTTATACAGCATAGAATGTCGAACCGGGGTAGCCATAACGAGGACTACTACCAGGGGACGTACCCGCGAGGAGAGTGGGTGGAATGACTGATCGGTAAGTAGAAATCAGGACTACGAGTATAACAGATTGAAAAATCAAGGTGGAGGTGAATACGGACCTGACAACCGTGCACGTGAAGAACATGAACTTGAGGATCAACGGTGAGGTGATAGTCAACGCGAAGCTGGTGACATTCCGTCGAGGCGACCACTGCTAATAGATGTATTAAGTTGGTGGGGCATTACCGTAGTGACTGTTTGAGATTCTGGGCAAACGATGCAACAGGAAAGAAAATGGAGGCCGATGGGTATAAATGCCCACCAGAATTTCAGTGAAGGGGACGGTCAACTTCACCTCGTTATTCCCGAGGCACTAATTTGACTCGCTCACCGTCGGAGGAACCAATGACATTTAGCCGTACTAAGGATCTAAAAAAGAACGTTGCAGATATGAAGGAATTTGTTCACAAGGAGGCCGTTGAAGAAGCCAGCAGAGTCGAAGAACTCAATAAGGAAAGGAAGATTGAGAAGAAACGGAAAAAAGAGGAAGATAGTAAAGTTTTGGCTAAGGCGATGGAAGTTCAAGTGGGGTTAAGATTTGGGTGTGGATGAACTTTTGAAAAAATCGTCCGCGACGTTATCCATGAGACAGAAGCTAATTGTAAAGGAAAGGGGAAGTTGTGGAGGCCATCACATCCACCTCGGGGTCTTCTGGTGGGACGATTGAAACTGAAGTTATTACTAAGAGTACGGAGGGACTACATATCATGGAGAAAGAAAGCGAGGTGAAAATACACGGGTGGGTAACAACCCCCCGCCGACTACACCCAATAAGAGAACCTCATGACGAACGAAGATGAAACCGCTGAAACTAACTGAGAGGCTGCGTCCACGTCACGTACCGTTGAAGAGCAGACCAGTGAGGCTGCCTCGCAGGGCTATGACAGCGATCAAGCCTAGGATGAAGGATAACACCATCAAAAGGATGCATTTCCTAGAAGCCACAAGACGGGATCTTATCCCGATCCACCATTATGATATCCGAGCGATTTATGCTAAGAAAGGAAATCCCTACAAAACCAAGCTACAAGCGATTTTTGATTTAGCTGATCACCGAGTTGAGGTCAAATATGGACCTCAGTCGGCGGGTTTTGGAGTCATCGACTTGGTGCCTGAAGCAAGTGACGAGTCACCCGACGACGAAGAAACAGGTAATGAATGAAGTCAACGGTCTTTTGAGCAGTGGTGCATACTCTCTGACGTAGTGATATCGTACCATAGGAAGCTTCAATATGTGGATACCAATTTGAAGTCTCTGTATCGACTAATCGTGTTATGGCTGGCGCTAGTCGGTAGGATTCGATGGATGAAGAAATGCATAGGGGTATGGCTTGACATGTTTAGACACAACAGACTAGAGTTCTTAAATGCACCAAGATGCGTCTACGTAATCACGTCACCGTGCCGTAAATCACAGTACATAGGACAAAAGTCAAGGTTGTGAATCGTGCGATGGAGATAACACTTGTCTGTGTTTGGACGACGAGGGAAGTCGTCACGTCTCTATTGTTGGTGGGATTCCTTCGGTGTAGACTCATACACACTAATCTCAATTGGTAATTGTGACGAGAAGGATTTGCTCACCCTTTAATCTTGGTTTATTAAAGGTTGGTCTCCACACCTTAACACCGTCGGTAATATCGGGAAGGGAAAAAAACGTGGACGGAATGGGAAGAAGGAGAGATAGCGGAAGATCGATCAAAATGGAGGGATGGACGAAAGAACTGAGATGGAACGGAAAGCAAGACAACCGATTTGTGCGGGGATAGAAGGCGGTCAATCCACGTTTCGGGTACTTCATCTGCTGGCTGACCAGGAAGCTAATGGATAGCGACAATTTAACTTAGTATTTAATGAAGGAGACAATTGGTGTGACTCTTGGCGGAAGGTGAAGAAGGCCTTTGGTAACACTAACTTGAAGATTGACGGTGAGCAAGTGAAGTTTCGTAATTGTAAATGACGATTGGAAGAAGGTGGAAGTATCGAGGTCACATATCTACGGAGATGGCATCACAAAAGTAGCATATATAAACCTACCTTGGTCGCTCTTATGAAAAAGCCACAAGGGGTGGATAACCTGAAGTGCTTGAACTTGATCTCGCTAGATGGTATTTTCAGCGGGATTAAGGAGTTTGATCGAAAATCGACGAGATCATACTTGCGCCGCCTTGTCAGTAGAGTCATCTGGGAAGGATTTGGTTTCTGAATGTCTGCTACGTTAGTTTTCAGGTTGCTGTTCGATGATCGTGTAAAACTGTGTGAGGTACGTAAATTGATTAATGATAAGTTAAGTGGGTTTTCTCTTCCCCCTTGCATCATACGCAGGGCACGTTCTAAGGTCCGTATCGTATGGACGAAAAATCCATACGTTGCCGACTTATTGCACAATCAGCGTAAGTCTACTTGCGCAAATGTGTTGACCTGCTCCTGTGCAGGACTGCCTTACCCACGGGTAAGAGGACACGTGTGCGTGATGGATGTTGTGTGGTGAATGTCCATGGTGTCACATGCATGAACGTGTCGTGCTTGATGCATGAGCTTGTCTTGTATCGGTGACGAATCACTTGATAATGTGTTTCACTTCATGTCCCATAACTTAGCAGAAGCTGGGTGATGGCCCCAGTGCTTCCGGGTTGAATTGTGAGGTCCCCGGCCTGAGATCAACTTCTTTTTTTTTTTTTTTCAAAAACTACTCTATGTTCTTCTCTCAAATTCTTTTTTCTCCTTTCACTACCTTCCTACCACTACTCCTAAGACTATATAGAGGGGACCCCTGCAAGCACAGGGCCTCGCAAACGAGGTAATTCATGTTGCCCCCCGCCCCAACAGCCGTAGTCAGAGATGGGGTGGGGCCGCCCGTGGGGATCAAATTCTTGAGGAATGAAATGTGACCAACTTTCCAGGGAAAAAAAAAAGATGGCGCCACTGGGTCGGCAGCCTCGAGGAGCTGGACGGGTACCGCGCTCGACCAATTCTCGGGCCGATACAGCCCCACGTGGTGCGCGGCCGAATTTGAGGCCTGCATCCCGCGCCGATGACGCGCGGGCAATCTGGGGGGAGCGCACTCGGCCGCTACCGTGGGTTTGAGGGAGCGCCCGCAGCAACCTTTCTTGCGGAGGGGAGCACTGGGAAAGGCTGGCAGTTCCCCCACAAAAGAAAGGAAAGGGGTTAGTAAGGACTCCCCACATGTTCCGCGTCTGGCCAAGCGCGGAAGACGGTCGATTTTGCTACTCGACTCTTATACTCTACCGTCTTCCCCCGAACACAACGCACCCTTATTTTGAGCGCATCGGACCAGCCTCTTCCCCCGAACACAACGCACCCTCATTTTGAGCGCATCGGACCGGAAACCTAGCCTCTATACATTCATAATTAGGGTGTGTTGTGTGCGGGGGAAGACGGTAGGCTGATACTCTCGACTTCGACTCTGCTGCTCTAAGGCTATGGCCTAAAGTTGCTACCATACTCTACAGGGCACGCACACCGTCCTGATGAGTCGGTGAAAGTCCGATGAAATGAAACAGTCTGGCACCGTATTTTTTTTTTTGTGCAGTTGTGTATCGCGATCGGGACAACACACAGACACACACACACAACAAAATGCCATGGGGGACTGTGCTCTACTCTGTACTGTGATGGACGCACACAAACACACCTGCCGATAACACATTCGCACGCACACAAACACACCCACCGAGAACACATTCGCACGCACACACAGTATATTTAGGGGTGAAGCTCAAGAGGATTTGTCGCCGCTAAGCTCTTTTTCGTGCTGGAGGTTTGGCTGTGCATCTTGAAGGTTGGAAGCTGATTGGGCTCTGCATCGTGAAGGCTGGAAGCTGAGGCTCGGATGGAGGCTTAAAGACGATGGCGCCAACATGATTGAAAGTGAGTTCACCTCCTTCGTTTTCGTTTCGTTTCGTTTCCGTCGATTTTCTGCTTCTTTGATTTCTATGCCGTCTCTCTCGATAGTCCGATCGGTCAACGTGGCAAGTCTGGCACACAAACACAGACACACGCACACACACACACACACACACACACACACACACACACACACACACAGA
>BFEA01000025.1:3317197-3327242 GCA_003427395.1 Chara braunii | reverse complement strand
AGCATGCAGCACGTCAGTGGCGGGGAGCACAAGGCAGGCGCTGACCTCCAAAAAAAAAAGAAGTAATTTTATTGGAATACACAAGTTTTCTCTTTTCAAAATCTGAAAAGAAAGGGCACTTGTTATATTCGAATATAATGGGTACGTTTTCTATTTGAGGAGCTTTGCTATTCGCGAAAAGTGCACCTGCACCGTTTCAATTTTGAAAATGGCGTAAGGACCTCGGCCTCCTACCGGCAGCTACCGGTCCTACGCGATCTTTGCCCTTGCAATGCCCCAAAACCTCAAATGCCCACCCTCCCGACGACCACTGACGTCGAAATTTAAACCACCAGTACCTGGCCCAGCTATCGAGTCCGAGCCTCGGCCGACGGGTAGGCCGATCCGTGCCGAGGCTCGGACTACCGGGCGCAGCCATCTCGAACGTGCAACATACACAACGAAAAAAACGGGCAAAAAAAAAAAAACCAAAAAACAAAAAAATAAGAAAAACGATTCTCGCTATCGTTTCGAAGAACGAAACAGGAATGCATCTTCTCGCTTTCGCAGGAACATGCATTCCCGTTTCGTTTGTAGAAGAGAGAGAGAGAGAGAGAGAGAGAGAGAGAGGCGGCGACCGTGGCGAACTCGCCACCCCCCCCTCTCTCTCTCTCTCTCTCTCTTTCTCTCTTCGAAAAACGAATCTTCCCGCGAAAGCAGGAAGATTGAAGTCGTTTCATTAAGAGAGAGAGAGAGAGAGAGAGAGAGAGAGAGAGAGAGAGAGAGAGAGAGAGGGGGTGGAACTCGCCGACCTTCCGTGAAGATGCCGCCTTTCTCTCTCGCCTCTCTCTCTCTCTCTCTCTCTCTCTCTCTCTCTCTCTCCCTTCGAGAGATGAACGTTTCCGCGAAAGTGGGAAGATTCATTCCCTTTCTGTTTCCCGAACTGATTCGGGAAACAGAAAGGGAATGAATCGTCCCGCTTTTGTGGGAAAAGATGCTTTTCTCCAAAAGAGAGAGAGAGAGAGAGAGAGAGAGAGAGAGAGAGAGAGAGAGAGAGAGAGAGAGAGAGAGAGAGAGGGGCGGGTGGCGCGAGTTCGTTGCGACCTTTCGTGAAGGTCGCTTCTCTCTCTCTCTCTCTCTCCCCTACGGCGCGCCTATCTTTTTTTATTTCGTTTTTTTTATTGTATATATATATATATATATTTTGTGAGTAACACCCTGCAGTTGCCGGGCTCCGGCCAAGAAGGAGCGACCGGGCCTTCCCTTGGCCGACCTCCCTAAGGCTGCGGCGCATATACGGGAAGGCCCTCGGCCGATAGCTGAGCGAGGTACTGGTGGTTTAATTGACGTTGAACGTTGAAATGTCTCAGGGGGGGAAAACGCAACCCTGACGGGCTGCGAACACCCGTGTTGGTCATAGACCCCGCTAATATCGATCAGGGGTATCCAGAGGACTATCACAGTCCGTTGGCACTAAGTGCGTCGCAAGCTATTTCGCAGTTGAGACAATTTTTTAATTTTTTAAAACATTTTTCATGAAAAGATCATGACCAATTCTACGGACCCTCAAATTTTTAGACTTGTTTACAAGTTCTTCTGAGCGTGAAAAATCTTTGAAATAGGGGTACTTTTCCTGTTGGCCCACAAGTTGTCGTGAGCCAAAAATGGAAAAAGTGACGAATTGGCGCGGCATTTATTTCATGGTCTTAACGATTGTATTTTATTTTGTTGATATTTTTCCTGGAAAGATCACGACCTGGCCTACCCGATATCAAATTTTCAGATCTTTTCTCCAATTATTCTGCGTACGAAAAATCGCCAAACCTGCCCTGACTCACCACAGGGCCTGCGTCTACGCCGTTTCAGATTCGAAATTTCAAGGCCTTTATGCCATGGGCAGCTACCGGTCCTGCACTTCCTTGAACTGCCTATTTCCCACGAATTGGACCCCCAGCAAAAACACCACCCTTCCAACTACCGCACCGTTTGGTGACGACGACGAAAAATGTTCCTAGGGCATAAAAAAATGCAATGTTCCGAGGGCGTAAAATGCACCCCTGACGGGCTGTGAACATATACGTGGGTAAACGTGGCTATATACCCATGTGGGGAAATGTGGTGTATAAATGGGTGGGTGGAAATGTGGTGCATGCATGGGTGTCCACCCACATGGCTTTCGATGGGTGGGTGCACACCCACATTGGTTTATGTGGGCATATTGACTTACCGTGAGGGCACGGGTGCACAGCCTGTGGTTTGTTTGTTGATGTTGGGGTGTGTGTGTGTGTGTGTGTGTGTGTGAGTGTGTGTGTGTGTGAGAGAGAGAGAGAGAGAAAAAAAAAAAAAAAATCAGGCGCGGCGCCACTTTGTCAAAACGCGTCGATCGATAAGGGACCACGCTCCTCGCGCACGCAGGGAGACTATCACTTTGTGAACGAAAAGGGAACGGGAGCGGCCACCGCTGCTTTTGGCCTGTTTCGATTTCGACCACGACAGCCTTCGAATTCAAACCACTACTCTACCTGACGTTGGAAATTCGGGGGACCGGTAGCTTAGGTCCATGAGGGCTACCAGTAGCACAGAGTGGAGAACTGGCAGAGTGGTGAATATGGAAACTGGGATGAATTTGCGCTATAAGCTATTTCGCGGTTGAGATATTTTTTTTAATTTTTTTAAACATTTTTCCTGAAGAGATCATGACCTAATCTACGGACCCTCAAATTTTCAGACTTGTTTACGAGTTCTTCTGAGCGTGAAAAAGCTTTGAAATAGCGGTACTTTTCCCGTTGGCCCACGAGTTGTCGCGTGCCGAAAATGGAAAAAGTGACGAATGGGCGTGACATTTATTTCATGGTCTAAACGATTTTATTTTATTTTGTTGATATTTTTCCCGGAAAGATCACGACCTGGCCTAC
Organism: Chara braunii; assembly: GCA_003427395.1. Taxonomy (NCBI): domain Eukaryota; kingdom Viridiplantae; phylum Streptophyta; class Charophyceae; order Charales; family Characeae; genus Chara; species Chara braunii. Next base: position 3,324,348 of record BFEA01000025.1, on the reverse strand, counting down.
CCGATATTAAATTTTCAGATCTTTTCTCCAATTATTCTGCGTACAAAAAATTGCCAAAGTTGGCGCTAAAAAATTGCAAGATTGGACCCGCCTGCGCCTTCCAGTCGGCGGGCCCCCTAAAAACCCACCCTAACTTACCACAGGGCCTGCGTCCACGCCGTTTCCGATTTGAAATTTCAAGGCCCTAATGCCACGGGCAGCTACCGGTCCTGCACTTCCTTGAACTGCCTATTTCCCATGAATTGGACCCCCAGCAAATACACCACCCTTCCAACTACCGCAGTGTTTGGTGACGACGACGAAAAATGTTCAATGTCTCAATGTCTCACGGGGGGAAAAAGCAACCCTGACGGGCTGCGAACATGTGTCTATGTTGGTATAGGTGGCTATACATGGGCATATACCCCACATGGGTACACGTGGGTACATGTGGGTATACGGTGATGTATACATGGGTACACATGGGTACACGTGGGAAAATGTGGGTATACATGGGTATATCCCCAGGTGGATATACGTGGGTGCAAGGGCATGAACAGGGCTAGACACGGGTAAATACCCATGTGGATATAGGTGGGTACTCGTGGGTATATACCCCTGTGGGTATACGTGGATATAATACACCCACATATACATGGGTATACGCGGGTGTACACGTGTCTGCATGGGTGTATGCCCTTGCGGGTATCAATAGGTGTATGATGGGTATACACGGGCATACGTGGGTATATGCGGATGCAAGTGGGTATATATGGGTATCATGTACTCACATGGGTATCCATGTGTACCAGTGGCTATATATGCACTTGGGTATGCATGGTTATTAGTTAAATGTAGGTCTCTACCCATGTGGGTTTCTGTGAGTATATGTTGGTACTATACGTAGGTATATACCCACGTGGGTGTATGTATGTATATGTGGGCATATGCTCATGTGGGTGTAAGTGGGTATACGTGGGTATATACCTGTGTATACACCCCCACGTATGCATACATGTGTGTATACTCCAATGGGTAAAAGCAGGTATATGTGGGTGTACATGGGTATATGTGGGTATATACTATCATTTGCAAATGTGGTTGTTTATGGCTACATACCCTCGTGGGTATTCATTGGTATATATCGTCAAATAGAATGTATACATGGGTATATCTGGGTATATGTGGGGATATATGGGTATGCAAGGGGATGTATGGGTCTTCATGGGTATAAGTTGGTATACGTTGCGTATATGCCCACGTGGGCATACATGGGTTTATGTGGGTGTATACACGTGGGGTATACATGGGCATATACCCAGGTGGGCGTACATGGGTATGTACCCACGTGGAGGTACGTGGGTAATACTGGGTATACCTAGGTATACATGGGTATATGTAGGTGTATATGGGTATATGTGGGTATACATGGGTGACTTGGGTACATGTGGGTATGTACCAGCATGGCTATTTTTAGATGAGCGGTTCGGGGTTGCTGTAAGAGGAGAACACGAGGGTCCCATATTCTTGTGATGGAATGAGAATTCTTTAGGAAGTGGTGGGTATACCGTTCTTATCCTTTCAGATCCTTTTACTCTTTGCTGATTCAAAAGCAGGATGCTGGAAGGTTGAGGCACTAAATGCTTCTCATTTAGTGTAGGGGCCATATGCTTGCCTTGGTGTTTATTTCGAGTATTGATTCCTGGTTGAAAAAAGAAAAAGGGTGTTCGTGTGTATACGTGGGTAGATTTCCACACGGGTATATACCCATGCAGATATCCGTTGGTATGTACACACGAGGGTATACGTGGGTATGGATATATACCAACGTAGGTATACATGGGTATATATACCCTGCCCAGTTCCCAGCACGTGCTGCTCCCCACCAATAGATTGGAGCCTTGTTCCCCAAAAAAAAAAAGAAAAAAAAAAGAAAAAAAAAAAGGGGATATATACCCTCATTTGGAGGTAATTGTCCAGTGTGGTAATTTTGAGCCGAGACGACTATCCACAATACGCTTTATTTTTTGCCTTTTTTTTGTAATCGGTGACAACAACCCTTTTTGTTTCAAGTTGGATTGAGACACCAACAGATCCGAGGTGGGTGATCACTGATGCAGGAGAGATCGTTGCATTGCAAGGCCTGGTGCATAGTAGGCATGATGTGGGAGTAGCTTGCCCAAGATAAGTGTTTTTTTTTTTTTCCCCTTTTTCTTTCTTGCCTAAGATAAGTTCTCAAGGTCTCCTCCCCCTGTATTGGGGAGTCTCTCCCCCAGCTCCTCGTAATGTCTGATTCGGGTTAACTTGACAGAAAAAACAAAAACACTGCGCGTGAAATCGATGAAAGTGGGAAGCTGAAAGATCACTGTGGAAAAAGAAAGGCAGTGATCTTATGTTCTGTGTGGGAGTAGCTTGCCCAAGATAAGTTTGACACAAGGTATCCTCCCCCTGTCTATTGGGGAGTCTCTCCCCCATCTGCTCATAATGTCTGGTTTGGAACTTGTGAGAGTGCTTGTATCCTTCTTTTTTTTTTTTTGTTAAGGATACAAGCACTGTATCCTTTTTTTACCGTGTATTGCCAAACAGGAAATTTCGAGCCTTCTTTCCATTCAGGGCCGGGTCATTTGTCACTCATTCCAATTCATCCCCGAACCGAAGGGCCATGCACACACTGGGGATGACAAGTCATAAGCAAAGAACCATCCACCTCATCCCCTAACAGTGCTGCCACCCTTATGCTTATGAGGTCGTCCACCTGCCTCTAACGATAGGTTTGCTCGTTTCTCCTTCCTTAGCCTTGTCTATCTAGCCCCCCCTTTTCTGACGTCAGGGTCATAGGCCCCATCAAGGTGGTCCTGGGGGCCTCAACTGCAACCCACTGTTCCCTGAAAATCGTTCGTATGGACTAGGTGTGTTGCTGTTTCGATCACTCCATCATCCTGTTGCAGTTGAGGACCCCTCTATATCTACTGACTTAGGACCATGCCCCTCTTACCAATCTCACTCATGCCCCTCTTTGCAACCTCACTTCTGTATCTGTCCCCGTTACAATCCTCAATGCCTCTGTCAGCAGGCGCGTTTCCATTTTCTCTTCTTCTGAATATCACGCAAATTCCCTATAGAATTTCCCTATTAAAAAATAAAAAATAAAAACATTCCCTATTAGTTTGAGAATCCGTTTATCTCGGATTGTTCGCTGGAAAAAAATCCTTTCTCCTATAGAAAAAAAAACCTTTGTCCTACAGAAAAAAATCCTTTGTCATTGATCAGGGCCCGGCCATGTCCTCTTGTGAATACCCGATAAATATTAAATTCCCTATAGAGAAGAAAATGCTTTGTTGTTTTCCACTGATCATAATGAACCATAATTTTTCTGCAGTGAAAAGTGTTCTCCACTCTCATGCAAGGAATTTATGTGCAATGAAAAGGATCTGAGGATTTCCAAACACCGACTGCCTCCAAACAGATGGCGGGACGCGGAGGACACTTTGTTGTCCGATGTGCCTCCAGGTTACGTTATCAAATGTGCCCCGGCATATTCGGCAGCCAAGTGCGGTTCGGGTTGTACCGGAGGGAAATGGCTGGCGGCGCCAGCCAAAATTAGGCCTGCGCTGGTTCCTTTCTCTTTGGCGCTCCTGGTAAATGACCAGAGCACGGAAGTGAGCCATGTCAATCAGAAGTGGACATGTATCTGTGGAGGGGAGGGCAGGGTGAGAGGGAGGTAGTCTACTGGATACTGACCAGCAGGAGCCACAAGATGCTTTTGGCTAGCAGCATATTCTGATGACTATTTTATAAGCGGGAGTGTTTCTCTCATCCCGGTTAATGATGCCCATACCTTACACCACTTTCGTTGGGTCACTCGGTTCCATGACACCCTTTTGATGCATTTGGTGTTTGGTGTCCCCTTTATCGTTTCTCCACAGGGATGTTGATGCCATTGCCTTAGAGTTTCGAAGAGATGATGGTCCTCGAACCACCAGTACCTTTCCCAGCTATTTTGCCGAGACGTGCCGAGTAACGCAGGAGGCTGGCGGGGTTCGGTGCTACCGGACCGAAATGGCTCCCGGCGCCAGCCAAAATGAGTCCCGTGTTTTTTTTTTTTTTTTTTTTTTTTTTTTTTTTGGTCGGCGTGCAGGGCGGTTTTAGGCTCAGCATCTCTATAGCTGAGAAAGGTCCTGGTGGTTTTTGTACAGAAAACAAATTTATACCATGTCGTGGCTAGAACTGCATCGTCAATAGTGACGGCTTTTCCAAGCAGCAAAGTATGTTGCCCTTTCCACTTTGACCATGGTCCTTTGGGGCCCCAGGGTTAATAGCCTCACTCTCTAATAGCTTCTTTCTTTGTTTTCCCGTCAACCATTCGGCTCAGTGGGGATCCTTGCAACGGCATCCTTGTGGATGTGTTTCTACCAACCCCATGGTCTTTGGGGGCCTAGGGTTATTAACTAATTAGTCTCACTCCCAGCTTCTTCCTTCGTTTTCACGGTAACGGTTCGGTCCTGAGGGGATCCTTGTGATTGCGGGTGCATCCACCAGCCTTCTGTCTTGACTGCTCAATTGACTTTCCTATCTGCCGCCGTAGAAAAACATCTGAACTGTGTCGGAAAGATCGTTCATGGCATTCATGCATGTATACTGATTCTCTAACTCGTGTTGCCAAATCATCAGCAGAAATATTTTGTATCTGCCGCCCTAAGAAACAGGTGAATTGTGAAAAAAGAAAAAAAAGAAAAAAAAGAAAGAAAAGAAAAGAAACAGGTGAATTGTGTTGGAGAGAGCGTTCATACATATTACTGATGCTCTTGAGTCTTAACTAATGTTGTCAAATCATCAACAAAAAGAGACGTAATCACCTCCAAGTGGGGAGGTATTTCTGGGAATTGTACCTACTTAATCAGTGCCTCTGCTCTTGTAATGTTTGTTAAACCACCAATACTTCCTGAAGTTTTAAGTTTTGAAAAGCCATGATTTTAGGAAACATACGGGGCACTACAGGAGCGCCCGCCCAAATTCGTCCGACTATAAATGTTCCTACTCTATTTTTTTTCCACGGCCAATAGTTGGGCCAAGTACTGGCGGCTTAAGGTTTCCTTTACTAAAACAAAAACCAGGGGTGCAATCGCGTCCCCTTATGTCGCCAACCTTTGCAATGGGGAGGGAGGGGCTGATGGTTGTTGACCAGTCGTCGTTGGTGGCAATTTGTCTGCATAGCCAACACTCAGGTGCTGAAGGCATCTTCGAAACTACATTGTTGAGAAGAAAACTATTCTAGATGCTGATTCAAAATCTATGAAGAGAATGAACCCTGAGCTCCCTCCCTCTGTGCCTAACACATATGATTGTTTCATTCACTCGTAGAGGGACATTGTCCTAGACACTCTTTTTTTTTTTTTTTTTTTTTTTTTGACTTATGGAAAAACGTCCTTACAGCTCTGACTCCATATCCGTTCTGGGGAGTGTCAGTCCAGTTCCTATTCCATTGGCAAGTTCGGAAGCTAGATGGTGTACTCACTCTCTCGCTCTACGCTCCAAACCAGATGGTGTACTCACTCTACGCTCCTCCCTTATGGCATGAATCTTCTTTGGTCTTGGTGGTAGTTAAGCATGGAAGCAGACGATTTGCCATGCTTTTTTACAGTCTTTTGCAGGGGGGAAAAAGGGAAAAGGGAAGCAATGTCATTGGTGAACATTTTAAAAAAAAAAGAATAAGAATAATAAGAAAACTTGTGGCAGACCTTTATCCGGATGGTGGTGAGAGAAGTACCCAGATTGAGGACTTGGTGGTGGGATGGGTCCATTTTATTGGCGTATATAGTTTCTTATAATTGCTTTATCACAAGTTACCCAGGCGGATGTTTGGGACCCCACGATCGTCTGGGTCCTTCGATCGTACCTGACCAAATTGTCCGCCCGTTTTCAAGGGGGAAAGTCTCTGATAACAGGAGGATTAGAGGTGCTAAATGGTCACGATTTTTTGGCGCCCTTTCAGGGTGAAGAGGCACAAGGATGCTCTGATCGTTTCAGAAGGGACGCTGGGCCCGGTTCCCAGCATGTGTAGTTCGGTGTCTCTTCAAGTGATCATGATGTAAAGGGACGCTGGACCCGTTTTCCAGCAGGTGCAGCTCCCCACCAATGGAACGGAGCTATCGCGCGAGCAGGGAGATTAGAGGGGGTGTCTGCTCTTATCAGCATCCCCTCTTTTAACCAGCAAGGATGTTAAAAAAAAAGAAAAAAAAAAAAGAAAAAAGAAAAAAAAAATGTCCGCGTCCTAGGAAAAATAGGGGGTGCAAGGTTCCCAACTCTTTGCGGTCATGGGGTGGGCAAAAGGACGTCAGCTACCATTTGAGAACCCCGGGATTTGTTTTTTTTCAAAGGTCGGTAGGGCCTCCAAAAAGGGGGAAAAATTGCCTGATCCCTCAGACCTTGAAGATCGATTGCCCAAATTGGGCCATTTTGAAACACTTCTGCAGCTGCGGCACCCGCCCACTCCTGTTCTTTTTTTCTCCCTCTGCAGTTGTTGCAACTGCTGCAGCTGCTGCAGCCCCCCCCACCCCCACCGGCTTTCTATTTTTGTTCTTTTTTTCTGCAGCTGCTGCAGCTGCTGCAGCCCCCCGACACCCCCACCCTCTTTTTATATTATTAATTTTATCTATGCAGGTGCTGCTATTTTTAATTTATGCAGCTGCTGCAACTGCCGCAGCCCCCCCCCCCCCCCCCCCCCCCCCCCCCCCCCCCCCCCCCCCCCCCCACGCCCCCATCCCCGCCACACCCACGCTCTGCCACACTCCTACTTCCCACCCTCTTTTTAGTTGATTTTTTTTTATCCCTGCAGCTGCTGCAGCCCCCTCTCCCCCACCCTTTTTCTATTTTTATTTTTTCTCTGCAGCCGTTGTAGCCCCCACACACACTTTTATGTGATTGTTTTTTCTCTGCAGCTTCTGGGGCCTGGACCCACTAGCAAGGTATTCTCCCACGCCGTTCAGGATTTCGATCACGTGTGGCATAGAGTGACTCAATACGGCCGTCGAATAGGTCGGATCTGGATGGCCTGGTAGTTTCCGAGCGGGGACTGTAAAGATGCCCACCTCCTGTCCAATGAGATGCGTCGAAAAAAAAAAAGAAAAAAAATTGGACTAACTTGGACATGATAGCTCGTGGCTTTGAGTGGG
>BFEA01000025.1:3297307-3317002 GCA_003427395.1 Chara braunii | reverse complement strand
TCCCTATAGCCATAACTTGTTCATCCTCGTGGCTGTGTTCGTGGACACATTTTATTGCCACGGTACATCACTATGAAGACTTACGTGAAGGAGATAGTACCAACCCATGATTTCGGGTGCACAGCTGTTCTTCATAGTTTTATGTGCTATTTCACTTCATTTTAAATCAGAGAACGATCCATTCATGCAAATAAAAAATCACTTTGTATTTTCCAAAAAACAATAAAACTGTGTCACACGTCGTAGAATACTTGGCTTGTGGGTCCAGGCCCCTGGAGCTGCTTCAGCCCCACCTCCCTTTTCATTTTTTTTAATTTTGTTTTCTCTGCAGCTGCTGCAGCCCCCTTGCCCCCTCACCCTTTTTTTATTTGATTTCCTTTTCTCTGCAGCTTCTGCAGCCCCTTCCCCCACTCCCCTTCCCCCACCCCCGCTTGCTTTTTAAAACATCAGTACTTCCTAGAGTCGTGCCCGTTAACACACCACGGTTTTAGGAAACGTATGGGCTACTACAGGAGCGCCCAAATTCGTCCGATTGGAATCGTTTCTACTTTTTTTTTTTTTCCGCGTCCGGTAGCTGGGCCATGTACTGGTGGTTTAATGTCTTTTCCTCTCTAAATGGGCCCTGATTCTCTCGTAGGGGTCTGCCCGCCGAGAGGCTGAAAAAGGAACAGACGACTATCAAAAAAGGAAGAGGAAGCTAATGCACGTACTATCTTCCCAAGGTTACCCAACCTAGCCCGAATGACACCTTCAAATCCCCGCCCTATTTGAATGGAACTCTCCCTCTTCTCTCCTTGGAACCTACTTTGTTTAAGCTACCTTGGGCAAGGAAGGATGAGAATAGGTAAAGTTTACCCGCGGCGGACTCACTCTCTCTCTATAAAGCATTTGGGGCAGGGGTTCGTTGCTTTAGGAGCCGACCTTGTTATTGACACAGAGCGGACCGTGTTCACAGGGGGGTACTCTGCCAATTTGGAGGAGAGGAGCCCACTTCTGAGATTCGGGTTTTATGCTTGGGCGAGGAGGACTATCCCAGACTACTTCCTAGGGGTTTGAGTGCGTGACTAATGAGAGAAGATTTTAACCTTCCCCTAATTTCGCGAAGAAGGGAACTGACTTAACAATGCTTAAGTGTGACCGTCTAAGGTGTCACCGTGGATATGGAGAGTTCGTGCCATAAGAAGCGCATTTAGGGAAACATAGTTATGGAGTGGAACACATGTAGGCGCCACTCTCATAGGGAAGGTGCCCACCATAAGAAGCTTGAACCCGAAATGAATGCACACATCTTTGAGGTTAATCACCATACACTGATGATTAGCGAAACCGCATCCTGCGAAATAATGCGCGAGACCTCACAAGCCACGGCTCAGGGACCTAAATACGGGTTACGTCTATATGTTTCATCTGCAGAATACGAATTAACATAGGGGTCATGTTCTGTATGTTCTATTTGCGGAATCCACATTAACATACATGTCTGTATGTTTCAGCTACTAGAGCTATAATAAACATGCAGTTATTGAAGCATATCAACGGTCTGACCCATATATCGGGTGCTAGGTTTTCTTGATGCTTTTCCGATCCGTTCGTCAGAAGGTAATCCTCGCATTGGAAGAGGGGAAACTTAAATCTCGTCGATCGTGCAAGGAGCTGAGAAAAATAGCATTGGCAGATCATCTCACCAAGTCCGAACCCAATTCGGGTTGACTTCCACGTCGGCTTGACGTTTTCCTAACAAAGCCTAAGCCGTTGTCATGTGATTGGATCTGAGAAGTGATCAAATTTTTTTATTATTTTTTTTGCAGGAAATAAAAGGATTAGAATTTATTGTGGGTGTTACGCTTGACGGGAATTATCATAGTTGACTGACCTCAGTTCGGACTAGGGAGATCAGTGCTCTAAGGAACGAACGACATTCCGTTTCAGACGACGTTCTAACCAAGCGTACCAATATTGCAACAAATGAGCAAACACCCTCGACTGATCTACCTTAGCGATTGCATGTAAAAGTTTTCGTACGTGGGCCAACAACTTGGCAGGGATATACCCCTAAGGGTGGTGACAACCCCTTGGAGAAGGTAAGTTGTGCCTTGCGGGAACCTATCCTCTTAGAGCGGCGGGGTGACAATGCAGCCTCGTCCGTCTTGCCAACTCGCGGGATTACTTACTTTTCCCCAAGTTGTCTCTTGTTTTGTTATGTTTAACTCGTGGGTGACATGGCCACGAGGGCTCTTACCTTTTTGTAGAAAAAGACGGGAGCCGATGCGCTCCACGATGCCGTCAGACCTTTACTCTATTCGTTATATGGACCTTGGGGCAAAACATCTTATAAGTGGATTCAACTGTCATTGTATGAAGTGATCGAATGTAGGATCTTTCCGTCCTTGCTGGATAAATCCAAACCCAGATCGTCGTGTCGATTGACGAATGCGATACAAGCATACCTTGTTTAAAAGCTAATCATTTCTCTTTTACCCTTAACACCCTGATCCTGAATGGCTGATCAACTTTGGCCCACACAACCTACTTCTTTTGTAAAGGCTTAATGAAGGTATCCCATATGTAACTCTATGGCCTCTAACAAAATGACCTCCTCATTGAACTTCTCAATTATATTCCCGACCATGTCAGGCTGATTCTTGATTGCCACCCAGTCACTAAAGTGAAATTTTGGCCCATTTCTAAGAATCTTAATCCACTCGAGGGGTACTATGTCTACAATCTATTATAATGCTCTGTTCTGATGATGGAAATAACGAAGGTGGCCATGTAGATCAAAGTGAGAAGACCAGTCTCTAGTATTTTGATTCCTAATATCCTTCGTTATTTATTATTTTCAGTTCATTCTTAATTCACCCTTTCCATAGGAATCCATATGTTGAAGCACAGAGCCTTGAGAAACTTTGAGAAAGGCATTATTAGAGAGGGGTTGTTGACACACCTCCTCCTTTGCAGGGCTATCTTATTTGGTAGTGGTAATTTTCTCCTATTTCTTAACATAGTGATCTAGAAGGGATCCCTTCGTAGATCTTTTCTAGCGGTTTATCTATCAGCTATATATAACGACCGCGGGGCCAAACTTGGTGCACGGCCACGTCTGTGGCCGTGACTACGGACGGCGGCCCTGAAGTCGCGGCCACGATTTTAACGGTGTTTTCCCCGGTGAAATAAAACTTAAAAAAAAAAATTGGGGTTGTAGGGTTTTTAGAACCCTACAACCCCATTTTGTTTTTTTCCCGAATCGCGCATTTTTTGGTATTAAATAAAATAAAAATAAAAAACTGCAAAAAGAGCAAGAAAAAAAAAACAAAAGAAGATTTTTTCTTGTTTACTTTTTTTTGGTTGTGTATATGTGTGTGCACGTGCGGAGGGGGAGACCCCCCTCCCACCAATCAATCAATCGAGAAAAAAAAACAAAAAAGAATGTGTGTGTGTGTGTGTGTGTGTGTGTGTGTGTGTGTGTGTGTGTGTGTGTGTGTGTGTGTGTGCGCGTTTGGGGTGGGGGGGGCGACCCCTCCCCCACCATTCAATCAATCAATCAATCAATCAATCAATGAATCAATCAGTCAGTCAGGTACAAACATCAAGCTAAGTGCATTCAACACTATACTTACAGCGGTGATTCCTTTTTTTGCTTGCCTTTTTTAAAAGTTTTTTATTTATTTTTAAAGCCCAGGTTGTTGTAGAGGCCAGGTTCCTGACAAACGGAGATCGCCGTCGTCAGCCAGCCATGGGTTGTCCTGACAATTGTGAGGCCAGCCGTTCCTTGTGTGCTGTCCAAATTCAGCCAATTCAATTGCCGCCAAGTCCTGAATGACTGTTGGAAGCCCAAACCTCCTCGTTCGTGCAACAAGACCGCCCACACTGCCGGGAGATGGTTGTTTGATTCTGGTGGCATCAGGCTGCACCATAGCGTGGTTGAAGCAAGTAGTCAAACACCTCGGAATGATTAGTGAAGTAAGACATGATAAATAAATTTTAACAAAATGAAGAAGAACGACAAAGACGACAAAGGGTGTGGATGCGCAGCATGAAATATCATCAGACGGAAGCAATCACCCACAGGTGGAGGAATATAGTCAATGGACAACTCTTTTTTTTTTTTTTTTTAACATCTGGATAGGGCCTATTCGAAGCGGTGATAGGAGCTGCACCCTCCGCGAATAAGACCGCGATAGAAGATGGCTCTATTCTATTGGGGGGGAGCTGCACCGGCTGGAAATCGGGTCCAGAGTCCCAATTGGAAAACCGGATTTTTTTTTTCTTCTTCTTCTTTTCCTTTTTAAAGAAGAGAAGCACACATATGCTGTCTGCAGACGTAAATGTTCCAGAATCCAGATCTACTTCTTTTGACCACTACTCTCTTCACCCGAATAGAAAGCCCGGTAATGATCGTTGTATCTGGGCTGAAAGTTGTGCCACAGACAGCTATAATGACCGGGCGTTCTATTCGGGTGAAGACCACAGTTTGTAATAGGGCAAATTTGCAGAAATACCTGTTTGGAGAAGTGGCATAGCAAGCAAAAATACCGGTCCGCCCCTGTATGGCCAGAAATACACCTGGAAAGTTGTAGAAATACTGTTTTCACAAAGGTGTGAAGCAGATTCACGGGGTGATACCGTCCGTCTTTCGTGACGGACACCCTGTCCGGCTGGCCTTGGGCAAGGACTCCAGGGAAGCCCGGCCCTCTGTTGCAAAAGGATTTACCGCCGGTGTATTTGACCCCGCGAAAGAAAGAACCGACCAGTAAATAAATCTGCTTCGAAACTTTTTTTTTTTTTTTTTTTTTTTTTTCCAAAAGCTGCTTTGAAACTTTTGAAAAAGGGTAGTTCTTTTTTTTTTTTTTTTTTTTGAAGTCGCAGTTTGTATTATAGAAAATTGGAGAACTGAGGCTGGGAATCCGTCAACATCTCACAACCGGGGTTCGACGAGAGGTTCTTCTCAATCCCTCAAAATTGAAAAAGAGTACTTCTGCGACCCGTTTTCCGGCTATTAAAAGAATGGTCATTTCTTGCAACTTTGCCGGCATATTTGTCAGAATACATGGGGGTAGACTGGTGTTTTTGCTACGCTAGTACTTCTCTGAACCGGTATATCTGCAATTTGCCCTTTATAATAATGAACTTTTAGGCACAGAGAGATTCTGGAGCCAGGGTCCGTATGGTCCATCATAGGGGACCCTTGTTTAGGGCCTCGCCACACCACTGTCGAAACGAAAAGACAACAAATGCATCTTCCCCAGAAAGCGGTAAGATGCGTCAGTTGCTATTCGTAGTAATGGATGCATCTGGCCCTTCTCCGCTGGAAGATGCATTCGTTCTTTTTCATATTCGACACTGGTCTGGCGAGCCTCGTTAGTGGCAAACTGCGATCCAGTCTCGGGTGTTTTGTGGCTAACAGTGTCACCTTTCAGAGGGGGGGGGGGGGGGNGGTGCGAAATCACATCTTTCTTCCTTTTTTTTTTTTATTTTTTTTTTATTTTTTTATTTTTTTAAAGCTATATTCTTCTCTCAATTTCACCTCACACTACCTACCTACCACTACTCCTAATTGTAGGCATACGGGGGCAAGGTCCCACTTGCACTCGGTTATCTACGGTCTCTATCTCTTAATTCGTGGAAGTGGGACCTAGCCCCGGGGAACCCCGTAGCAGCCAGAACCGTGTTCACCAGAGAACATGCGGGGGCTGCTCCCGACCTGCAGGTGGGCGATACCGGCTAGGGGACAGCCAGTAGCATCAGGGACCATGCCAACAGGACCAATCCCTGTGCCTCCCCTCAGGTCCCCTCCCCTGTGAACATCAGCGGACTCTGCTAAATGCCAATCGGGGGTCCAGTGGTCTATCTCTAGGTGGCGGGCGCCAAGCATGCCCAGGAAGGTACATGAGGCCAATGGGGATTGAACTCACGACCTCCTGAATGCCACTTGCGAGCCTTACCAACTGAGTTAGGCCGCTGTCTTTTGAGTGACTCTTCAATTTAGGTACCTTGATTATTGAGTAATTGAAGTTGGTATTTTGTTACCTGGTCTCTCGGTTTCAGCCTCGAAGAAGGGGGCAGATTTCTGTGGAAAGGGGGGATATCCGAGAGACAGTGGTCCCAAACTGAACCGGGTTAGGTTCGGGGAGGCCATGTTAGGCCTCTGGGGGTTTTATTCGCGCAAGGGGTCTTGAAGATGAAGGGTGGAACTGTTAGTGTTGAGCAAGGTCGAATTACAGTTACAGTTAAGGGGGAAGGGACGTAGCACAGGTAATTAAGTAGAAGGGGATATTTGAGTGCGGCCTTAAATTGGCCCCATAAGCTAAACCGGCTGATGCTGCCGGGATAACTCCGGGTTGAATTGTGAGGTCCCCGACCTCGTCTTTCCTTGTTTTGTAATGTGACATTATGTGTTCTCCTTAAAAAAAAAAAAAAAAAAAAAAGTTGGTATTTTGAGAAGAAAAAATAATAATAATAATAATAAATATTTAGGTACCTTATGACGGTGTCAGACAAAAACACTTGTGGCCCGATCCAACACAAGGATTCGCGGCCTACAGCTGATCAATGGCACGGAATGCAAAGTGAAGGCCCTTGCTGATGACCTCTTTGCGCTATCGGTTAACTCAGCGGACTCATTGGACGCTTTGAAAGGGTGTCTGCAGCAGTACGCGGAACTTTCTGAAGCCGCCATCAATTGGAACAAGTCCGTCCTTTTTCTTCCTGAGGACTATCAGTTTCAAGCTCAGTGGGGGATGCAAAGAGTTCCGGCGGGAGAAGCGCAGAGGTTTTTGGGTGTGATGATTGCTCTTGGCAATGCTTCTTCCTCTCAAAACCTCATACTGCAGGAGAGAGTGGTAACATGGATAAGAAGTTGGGGAAGAGCCCCTCATCTCTCCTTGATAGGAAGAGCCTTGGTTATTACGGTATCTGCGTTTTCCCTACTCTGGTATGTTCTGAGAGTCTTCAAACTGTCCAGCCACACGCTTAAAATCATTCGGGCAGCAGCTCGCCGGTTCCTGTGGAAGCCTGACGCAGACGAGAATGAGGGCTACATTGCTAAAGTCGCATGGGAGGCACTGTGCGCAACAAGAGAAGAAGGAGGACTAGCGATAACAGATCCAGGAGCTCAAAACCTTGCTCTATTATCCAGTTGGCTGATTAAAATAGCCGAGGCCCCAGAACCCCCCAATTGGTGTCTCTTGGCGGAACGGATCCTCATGGAAGAATGGGGTCTGAGCCGGCCGACAGATGTTTGGATCGCAGTGATGATGGAATCCTTCCTGAACCGAAGAATAAAATCAAGATTTTGGAGCAGCGTGCTTCAGGCGTGGAAGCAAGTTAAGCCGGGCCAGAGATTGCTGCCTACTACGAAAGATGAAGTCAGAATGCAGCCTCTGTTCGAAAACAGCTTAATTGTGAGCCAAGAAGGATTGCCCTTCTCAGCATCAGCCTCAGCCGGCTCCTTTGGACGGAAATGGATGCAACGTGGAGTGGCCACGGTCGGAGATCTTTGGGACGAAGTAACAAACCAGTGGCGTTCGGGAAACGATCTCCGAGAGAAGCTAGGCCGTCTGCCGGTAGTAGAAGAAAGGAGGAGGATGCTGATCGATTCGATCCCAGTAGACTGGAAGCAGCTGCTGGGCCCAGAGGGCATTAACCCCCCTGGGACTTGGTTTTGTGGCACCCTGGGGGAGGAGGAAGGCAGATTCTATCAGCTGGCCAACTGGGCGGAGGATGGTAGCGGGAGATGCAAGTTGGAAGAGTTCACTATGGCCGAAGCTGCAGATGCGAGGTTGGTGCACAGTGCCCAGATCAGCAGGAGAGGGTTAGGGGGACTACAGGAGGTTAGAGTGAGATCCGTTATCTCATCAGGCTGCAGACCAAGAGCGATGACTCACAGCATTGTGGTCGGAGGGACCCCGATTCGCTCTCTCAGAATAGACTCAAAGATGTGGGGGTGGAAAGTGGAGAATGAGGTGGTTAACGACCTCTCCAGTGTGAATACGGCGTTAATTGTGAAGGAACGTTTCAAAGTAGCTACCCGGATGCAGAACCTCGTAGAGAGATGGGAAAGAGCTCAACCATTTCTACCAACCCCCTCAGCAACTCAACTCCGTCGTCTTTGGTCCCAACTGGCAGGAATGCCATCTCAGAAGATAGCCTCGCTGCTCTGGTTGCAATCTCAGTTAGCAGTCCCGACGGCCAGGTGGCTTCGGGATAGAGGTATGCAGGTACAGCTGGAATGCGATCGCTGCTCGTGGCCGGTGGAGACAATGAATCATACCTGGTGGGAATGCCCCCGATCCAAAAAATGGTGGCTGTGGTGGCTGGCCCACTGGGAAAAGATGTTTGGCAGGGTGGTCACGCAGAAGATGGAATGGGTTTTACACGGGTTCCTGGGGGATGGGGAGGCAGGTGACAAGGGATGGGGGTATATGGCTCAAACAGGGAGGGCGGCGATGATGTGGGTAATTTGGAAAGACCGGAATGGGAGGAGATTTCAGGGTCAGGGACTCCCAGAACAGCAGGCAGAGCGACTATTTAAGGCACTGCTGAAGCAGGAAATTCGGGCAGATTGGAGAAGAAGGGTTCGCCAAGGGAACAGAGAAGCAGGCCTGCGCTGGTTCGCAGAGACCTGGGCAAGACCGGGGGCACTGGCATGCATAACCAATGGGAGACTGAGCACAGATTCGTGGTTAGATCGTTAGGCACGGGCTGGAAGAACCAGGGCACTCGGTTCCGGTGGGCAGTCACAGTAGGCTGGAGACGGGGTAGGTAGGGAGGGAGAGTGTCAGTATTTTAGAGGAACTTGGTTCCCCCGGCCGAATTGGGCAGGGTTCAGACCGCTGTAGGTCTGTGAATACAACTATTTTAGAGGGTTGGGTGTAGGGTAGGCGGTAATAGCACTGGGAATTTAGTAATTTTGCGAATGATTGAGATAGAATTGGTTCCTGTTTGTCTATAATCGAAACTGGCTAAGGCTGCCAGAGGTTACTCCGGGTGGAATTGTGGGGACCCCGGCCCCGGTTGCAATATTGATCAATAATACAAGGACAGAGTTAAAAAAAAAAAAAAAAAAAAAAAAAAAACACTTGTGGTCGGATCATCCGATGTTGTTCATTTGTAAGGGCCAGATCCCACTGGAAGGGGCGATTGGAATAAGTGGCTGAATCTGGACGTGTTCCATGCACAGATGCAGAAAAGCAGATCAATCACAGTTTTCTGCACATCGCCAAAAACACGTCCACATTCAGACACTCATCCCAATCCTCTTTTCCAGTGGGATGTGGCCCTAAGACCGCATTTTTTGTCTCGTTCTCCTGCGTCTCCGAACTTATCTATACTGATTCTGGGCATCGCCACACCAGTGTCGAAATGTGCAAAATGAGAATGAACTTCTGGGTAGAAGATGGCCAGGTGCACCGGCCACATTTTTTGTCTTTTTCACATTTCCAGAGTGGTGTGGCGACGCCCTCTGTAGAGAACAATGGAGAGAATGCTTGTACCCACAGGTATCTCTCCCAGCGGCGAGAGAGGAAATCTCTAGGTGGGCACTACACTACATAGACACAGCAGCATATGGCTACGACAAGAATGGTAAGGTAGATGGTACTTAAATAACTAAGAGTGTTGATAAAGCGCTGGGGTATTCATACCCCAGTCCATCATGAATACTAACAAGCCACATTCAGGTCACCTCTGCTTCACTCATTGTATAATACAGGGACGCTGGACCCGATTTCCAGCAGGTGCTGCTCCCAACCAATAGATGGAGCCTCCCCGACGCTGCTAGTGGTGGTACACGATGAGTAGCTTCAATCGGTGCTGAGCAGGGGGTAGGCGTCTCTGCTTAGCCCCCATACCTGCAGCCGCTGTCTGGTCAGGTCACCCCGCCAAGATGGCAATGGGTGATGGTCCTGGGTGGTTAACACTAGGGTAGGACAGGGGGGGTGGGGGTGCACCAGGGCAAAAAGGTGAGAGGAAGGGTGGGTGGGGTCTTCAGAGGGGTTCATCTGGACAACCTAGTGGCCGAGTACTGTGGGTCACTGCCATCCGTCTAGTATCCCACGTCTACAACAACCTGGGCTTAAAAACAAACAAACAAAAAAAAACCGTTCACCTGGTCTCCCAGAATGACCTGGTGGGTACTKCTCTCTCTCTCTCTCTCTCTCTCTCTCTCTCTCTCTCTCTCTCTCTCTCTCTCTCTCTCTCTCTCTCTCTCTCTYKTGGCCCATAAGGTGTTTTGCCCTATGATTATGGTGGTTTGACCTTTAATCTTAGGGAGCGAGCGAAAATAAATAAAGAGGGTGCCCGGGTTGACCCCAATTTTTGGGGCATGGGAATCCTTGATTCTATCCTCTGAAGTGAGGGTGGTCGAGGTGGATGATGAGGCTGGATTTGTCTACCTTCAGCGGTTGATTTTGACGGGCTTCACTTCGATTGTGGCCTATAAGGGCTAATGCACGACTATGGCCTTTTTTTAATGCAATTCGCATGCTAAGGTGGCGTCAATTTTCGGTTGTGTGTTTTCATCTGTCATCAGCAACCACCTAGTTTTCCTCGCTTTTGGGTTTAAGCTTTGAACTTGCTCATTTGATGATTTTGAACTGGTTCAAAATCCACGCAGACGCAGACCAGGGTCCACTACGTGTGTTCGTTTGTTTTTGTCTTGTTTTGTTTTGTTTGTTTTCTTTTTTTTCTTTTTTCTTTTTTTAAAGCCCAGGTTGTTGTAGAGGTGGGATAGTAGACACGTGACAGTTAATCGGTCACTCGGTTGTCCAGATGGACCCCTCTGAAGACCCCACCCACCCTTCCTCTCATCTTTTTCCCCTGGCGCAACCCCCAACGCCCCCCTGTCCTACCCTAGTGTTAACCAGCCAGGATCATCACCCATGACTGCCTTGGCCGGGTGACCTGACCAGAGAGTGGTTGCAGGCACCCCGGCTAAGCAGAGACCCCTAGTACCCTACCCCCTGCTCAGCCCTGGTTGAAGCAGGCATGGTTACTTTTGGTCATATTCAAGATCAGCGGTCAAAAGTCATGTCTCTAGGCTTAGAGAAGGGTCTGACGCCCTGGTTGGCAGGAATCATCACTTGTTCATCAAGATCAGTCTGTATAAGGGACGCTGGACCCGTTTTCCAGCAGGTGCTGCTCCCCACCAATAGATGGAGCCTCTCCCCAGGTGTTAGTGGTGTCTGCTTTTAGCAGCATCACTAACACTGGAAGGGATGTGTCTTTTCAAAAAAAAAAGAAAAAAAAAAAAAGAAAAGAAAAAAAAAAGAGAAGGGTCTGACGAAAGTCCTAGAGTGAATGGTATTGGGTCTAGGGTCGACAGAGGCAACTGCCAACTTGTGCCCGTATGAGAGACAATTGGACTTGGAAAACCAAGAGTCTGGCCCAACTTGGAAAAGGGCACACAAACAGTTGAACTTTTATCAGCTAAAAAAAAACAAAACAGTGTTTGACCGTGGCCATAGATCAGAGCACAATCCAAGGGTGTGTGCACTTGTTCTGAAAGATTTTACTTCCTACTTGGTCCAGGCCAAAAAAAAAAAAAAAAAAAAAAAAGGCACACTGAGGCCGACAGTAAATATGGGCCATCGAGATCAAGGAGCCGTCGTAGTAGGATGAAATCTGAAGAAAGCAAAGGTCGGTCAACGCAAGGCACACTGAGGCCGACAGTAAATATGGGCCGTCGAGATCAAAGAGCCGTCTTACTAGGATGCAATCTGAAGAAAGCGAAGGTCGGTCAACGCTACGAATGAGTGGCCAGCCCCAACAACGGATTCATTTGGCCTTGCACTGCCATAGTTGCACGCACTATGGTGGCAGCTACCGTGCAGGTGCTACACTGCCGGGGTACAATGCACATGTTACAGTGCGCGGACATAGTGCCGCGCTCGACAATGGTGTGCTACGGTGAGCACTCAAGGAGGCAGAAAGGAAAGAGAGATCCACCATAGCGAGAGTAGAGATGGTGATCAGCACTGCGAGAGGCGAGAGAGAGAGAGAGTGGGAAGATTGCCTTGACTTACCTGGGGGTTGGTGGGTGCTGGTGATACTGGAGGTGTTGCTGGTGACACCAGGAGGCTGAAGAAGACAGGTGCCAACCTCCATAGCCAGCAGTGATGCTGGAGCCATAGCTCGGCTTGGCGCCGACAGAGAGACGTCATAAGTGGCATCAAGGAGAGGCTTGCACTGGACCCGGTTTTCAGCAGGTGAAGTCCTGGCCAACCCAGAATACAAGATAATTTGTCAAGGGGGAAAGAAACGCAGGGTCAAAGCCCTCCCGAACAACATGATCAAGGAAAGGGATGTAATATATACCCGCCATGCAAGCACGTGGGTGTTTTACGATGATGCCGCTTACAAATCTGCCAACGACAAGGTAGGGTGGATCAGGAAGCGCCTCACAACCCTCAAGGGATCAGAGGAGGGAGCATGAGACTTCTTCCTAATCCAACCTATCTCATCAACGGTCTTCGCGGTTATTTGTATGTTTGATTCGGACAACCGAATCATGGATTCATGGCGGAGCATACCCTGCGGACGTTCGGAGGTTCGGGTTTTCCCTTGGTGCCCCCGAAACAACAACGCCCAGAGGAGAAGAGGAACCAATTAATGACGGATTATTATTGGGTGGAGTTCCGTCACGTGCCCATAGAAATAAAAGGGGCTTTTGTGCAGGAACTTGCCCAAAAATATGAGATCATCGATTTCATTGACCCTCTCCCCCCGCACGTGGCTCCAAGGGACGATTATTTTATGGTAGCCCTGGATATACCCAACGGTGTGATTCTCTTTCAAGTGGGAGGGAGGGACTTTAAAATACATACAGCACACAAAACAAGGCCCTGATGCTTTAAATACCAGACATACAGACACCTCTCGTCAGATTTTGATTGTCCCCACCACCCGGCTAAAAGAATTGGATCCACAGGACGTCTGTTACACGATCCATTCAAGGATACTTGGTGGAGGACTGCCGATGCAGGGCACGGAGGATGGGTCTATGTGGATGAACTTCGAGAAGGAGGAGGGGTGAGGAGATGGGAATGGGAGAAAAGTGAAGCACCAAATCGGAATACAAAGCCGCCAGACCAATGCATTCCCCGTAAATCGGTGGAGGTGCGCATGGAAAGGACTGCCAACCCTTCACACCCTTCCCCCCCAAAAGAGAAGGTTGCGCTGACCCACAGACAGCAGAGCGGGTCAGTGGGGACCGAGCCCCGGGCAGAGCCTAGGCCTCAAGACTTTATCACCCCGTTGGACATGGGAGAAATGTGGCAATCCCCAACCCTGAAGAAAAAAACACACTTCAACAAGCAGGGTAAAATACAGGACAACCAATGTACCCCTGGAATGCTGGACAATCCATTCCAGGCCATGGCAACGGAAGTGGGGGACAAAAGGACAGCAGAACAACAGGCAGGGGAGATGAGGCAGAACGAACAAATAAGAGGAGGAGGGAAAGGCAAAGGACAAGATGAACCAGAGACGTCCGAGGGGGGAAACAGTGTACGGACAACCAAAGGGGAGGAAGGAGGAGGGGGAAATTTAAATGGCGTGACGATACAAGGGAGAGAGAAACAATTGTCCCAGGGGAAAGGGGTTGGGAGTACAAGCACCTACCAGGTGACCAGGCAACACACCCCAAGGGAGGCAAGGACACTGGACCCTCCTCAAGAGCCTCAGGCCCCGGAAGAGCCCCCTCCCAAGATAGAACCCTCTCAAAAGCCTTTGGCCAGTGGAGAACCCCCCCCGGAAACAAACCCCTTCCTTCAGGCTTTTGGACCCCAAACCATGGATTGGGAACCACTGGCTGGCCCCTGGAAGAGGAGATGACAGACAGCGCCCCCGAGGCCTGGGGATCGCAAGGGGAAGACAATGTTGAGACCAGACTAAGGGGCCTGGCGGATTGGTTAATCGACCAACTCCAGGTTCTATACACAGGCCGAACTGACAGCAGAAGCACCAAACCCATCCAAACAGACATCAAACCCCTCGGGCCTCATGGACAAGCCCCCCAACACCCCCCTGACCAGCCAGATTCGGAAGAAGGTACACAACAGGTCATGTATGCTGCTCGAACCGAACGGGGAGAGGAGGCAGCATAGGCAGCAGAGGAAGTGAGACTCTCAAAGTGGGCAAAACTACGCCACCTCATTGAGAAGGGGCTATACCACAAGGGTCTTCCAAAGGGAGATAAGGTGCTGGTGCTACCAACTAGAAGGAAGGCTGAAAAATGGGAACTTCGTCTGTCACATGCTGAGCCCGAGGACCCATATACCCTTGCCTGCGGAGGAATGACATTACATGGATGACATATGGATAGGGAAGGGGCATTAAGGACCCACAATATTACAAAATTCATTACAAGTCATTACGAACCAGGGGCTATGACCTACAAGTATCTGTATGTGAGTTTCGAGGATAACAAGGAGGCAGGGCTACAATGGCACACACATAATATGCTCTTGGACACCCAACAACCCAAAATTGAACCAAGTAACATCTGGTCAACCGATGAACTACTCACTTGTATATGTACAATATTGAGGAAAAATGTCCTTAACAACTTGAAGGGGGTGGATTGGGAGACGCAAGAATTGTCGCAGTTACTAAACGAATAAGGAAGGGTAAAAAGACATACAGTCTATGATAGACTGAGTAGAAGTGGCATATGGTAAAAACAAAAAATGAAAACGCATCCTACAACAGATAGACTTAGATATCAGAACGATTAATGTAAATGGTCTAGCTTCTGGCAATCCGGAAAAAATCAAAGCGTTATGGGATTTACTGGGGGGGGTGGGAGGAAGAACATGGTCAGATGTAGTCTGCATTCAAGAGACTCACCTAATGGATACACCAGAATACCACAGGGCACACAAGCAAGTTTGACCTTTTCAAAACTACCAAGCATTTGCCCCTAACCCAGGAAGCTCCGGGGTAGCAATTTGGATCCCACCCGAATCACGATTGGAAGTACTATGTTGGGAGAAAGATGAAGAGGAGGGACCATGGGTTAAGGTGTTGGGCATGTTGGAACTAAAAGTAGTATGCATCGTATCCATATATGCCCCTAACACAACCCATGAAAGAAGGTCATTTTTTGAAAAAAATCGCAACAATTCCTACTCAAGATATCACGTTAATCCTAGCAGGACACTTCAACTTGAATGCTGCACCAGATAGGTGGCTGGACCGATGAAGAGTCTCCCACACCACTGCTCACAACACCGAAAAAGACAAAAGGATGCTGACAGACTTGTGCGACTCCCTCTCACTATTCGATACCTTTAGACGCAGCTACCCTACTGAAAGAGCATTTACTTGCATTCAAAACAATGACCTTGCCAGATTATCTAAATCCTGGATCGATTTAACTATGGCCTAAGAAGAGTTGGGAGGAGGGCTTTCGATGACAGCAATACTACCGACCAGCCCATACCTTGATCTTGACCATAGGGTGTGTATCAGGGGGTCATCTACTATAAACTTAACACCGCCCTGCTTCGATCAAAATCCTTCCAGTAATATCTACAACAGGCTTGGGATTACTGGAAAGATTACCGTCCTCAGGGGGTCATCTACTATAAACTTAACACCGCCCTGCTTCGATCCAAATCCTTCCAGAAATACCTACAACAGACTTGGGATTACTGGAAAGATTACCGTCCTCAACAAGAATCGCAAATTGCTTGGTTTAATAACGATTTTCTTTTTATAGCAAAAACATGCAACGAATACTCCAAATATTTAGCCGCCGAACGATACCAACAAGAAGCCACCATTATGCAAAACTTAGTGGACGCAGAACAGGAACAAAACTCGCAAGGGCAGAAACAAAGAACCGTTGAACTACAAACTCGCATACGAGAATTGAAGGACCAACTTTTGAAACACGCACGGTATCGATGGCAAGGCGCTCAAGTAAGGGCAAACCAATATAGGTTGTGCACTGAAGGAGCGATGAACTCTCACTTCTTCAGCCTAGCCAAACCACGAATTCAAAGGACTACGATCAAAACACTCTACGGGCCAAGAACCAAGGATTCGAACTTGGTTGTAACCACAACCCGTTGGACCAAGATAACGTACGACTTCTACAAAGATATTTTTTCCTCTCATGTGGATAAATCGGATGCACCATACCACGGTCGCCTAATAAAAGAATTTATGGAACCGGTAAATAAAACATTGATACCCGAACAACGTAACTCCTTAGAAGCCCCACTCTCTAAACACGAGATATGGAATGCCCTTCTGCAAATGAAGGAGGATAAAGCTCCCGATATTGATGATTTTCCTAAAGAATTATGGGAAACCACATGAGACTTTATGAGCTAAGATGTTATGAACTTCTACAGTGAAGTATGGCTCACAGGGGAGAAGGGGGAAAGGGTGGGGCAAGGGATACTAACCCTCCTATACAGAAAAAAAGATAAGATGAATATCAGAAATTACCGACCAATAACACTCCTTACAGTTGTGTACAAATGTTGTTTAAAGCATTAGAAAAGAGAATGATTCTGGTAACGGAAGACATCATCTATCCTGCTCAAGCCGGTTTCATGGAGAATAGCAACATTCAAGAAAATATCCTATTGATCTATGAAATACTCCAGCTCACGAGACACTCTCGTCAAAATGCGGCCCTAATTTTCATCGATTTTGAAAAGACATATGGTCACGTGGACTAACTATTTTTGGACAAATGTCTAGAAAAAATAAATTTTGGGCCAGACTTCATATGCATGATACAAATCCTACACCAAAATGCTACCACCTACATCCAAGTCAATGGAAGCCTTGCGCCACCCCAACACTTAGAACGGTCGGTCCGCCAGGGGGTCCCAATTGCCACTTTCTTTTTTCTAGTCATTATTGCGGCATTAGCCGCCAACCTTCGGGCGAACAAAATATTACTAAAATTTCAGTTACACACATTCCGGAGGACGCAATCCCGGTGTGCTCGCTGTTTGCAGATGACCTCATAATAATGGTAGAGGCCACACACCCCAATATGGAGGAAATCCGACGGATGATGGAAAAATTTGCCAAGGTTTCCGACATGACAGTAAATTGGGCATCGAAGACACAAAGATGGTGGATCCACTACTAGGGGCGTCACCTTCCAGAGTCACCACACATTACATGGATGTCGTTAGAAACCCCGGTGAGAATCCTCGGGGTATCCATGACCACAGAGGACGACCACCAATCAACAATGAATGGATCAACACCCCGATTCAACACAAACTAAACAATTGGAGAAACAAGCACACATCCCTGTTCGGTCGCCTACTAGTACTTAACAACGTGATATTTGCAACATTATGGTACAAGTCCTTGCTGTGGCCATTGAGCGAAGCGGCCTCGAGGAGCCTAAGGGAAAAGGCAGCGATTTTTCTATGGAGGGGGGATGGAAAGCGGAGCAATGCAATTAGCCGTGTGGCCCTGGAAGAGCTGGGTCAAACATGGGGTACTTAAGGTAGTGGATCTCTAGGACAACGTGAGGCAAGATTGGAAAACAGGAGACCAGTTGCGGGTAACCCTAAGATACTGCCACCTTGTGGAGGAACTTTTGGATAACCTTATTGAAGCCATCCCACTGGAATGGTACTGGATTCTCAAACATGATCCCACCTTGAAAATAGGAGATTGGGTGGCAACCACAGAGACCCCGCTGAGGATTGGCCAGATACAAATGGTCTCATCGCAAACAGTCTTGGTCGAATGTTACACCATTACCAAAACAGGCACCCTCCAAGGGACTAGAGCATCCTTCGAATGGAAAGGAAAAACAACAGTGTACCGAGTGAGAGTTACAGAGTAAAAAGGACAAAGGGTGGTGTTCCAACAATGCAAACCAATCCCGGACCTAGCTCTGGACCCGGTAGAATGGACTTGGAACCCCCCCCAAAAGGGGGGAGCCCCCAAGGTAGGTCATATTAGCCTGGAAATCCCGGACCTAGCTCTGGACCCGGAGACAACATTTGTACACAACTATGAGGAGTGTTATTGTGCCCAAGGGACCTCGCGAGGTCCCTTGGATCTCAAGGAATCGCGATTCACAGAGTGGCGAAGACATGTGTCAACGAAGAGTTTCGGTTTTTGGGTGGTCCAGATGTGGTCCAATGGCATTAGTACGGACATCTCCTCCCTCCAACGTCTGCGTAGTCCCTTAACGGCCTCCAACGGTTACCGTTGGCGGTGGGCCTCCATCAGGTGGCGTCGTCGTTTTCGACTGGCGTCGTCATTTTCGACTGGCATTGTCGTTTTCGACTGACGTCCTGCGGTCTCCAACGCTCGAGGAACGTCCGCAATGGTCGTGGCCGACCTGTACCGCAGACTCCCTCCGCTGCTCTTGGTTGCTGTGCTGCTTCTGGTGGTCTCCATGCGGCTCCCTCTGCTGCTCTCCATACGTGGCATTGCTGCCCTGTCCACCATGCCGTTCATGGCCGACCTCTGCCGCAGGCTCCCTCTGCTGCTCTTCGTTGTTGTGCTGCTTCTGGTGGTCCCCACGCTGCTCCTTGTTGCTGTGCTGCTTCTCGCATTGTCGAACGTCTTCCCACGCCCCCCCCATCCTGCGTTTCATCCACCACCTTTGCGTCACTCGCAGAATGTCGCTGCAACCCAACACGTAACGCAACTGAATCACAGCCTCCGAAGTCGCTACGTATTCGGGGCGTCATGTGCAGCTTGCATCAGCATCCTTCTCCTTCGCGCGCGTAGCTGCGCCTTCATTCGTCCTGACGCCCTCTCCTACTGACAAAGAAGGACAACGGCAGACACGGCTGCCGCCACGGCCGTCCTCTCCAGTGGAGTCAAGAGCACACACCCGACCTCTCCGCCGCCCTCCATCGCCAACACTTCCACAGGAATGACGTGTCTCCACTGCCGTGAGGATGGTCGCCCCCACAGCACTTCCGCAAAGCTGCTGCCTTTGGGTCGGTGTCGCTCTCCTCGGAAAACTGTGCTGAATGACCCCCACAAAGTGGCATGCGTCGATGGCGATGGGAGCTACCACTGTGCGCACGTGCACACAGCGCTGCGTTTCTCGGGGAGGGACGCCGCCGCAAAGCCCGATCCGCCCGTGCCCCGTCTTCATGCCGCCTGGCGATGGTCGTACTTGTCACCACAGCCGCACTTCAAATTTTGAATTTCGAACATGGAGGTCCCCTATTTTTTATTCTGTTTTTCGTTGCCTGGCCCTGCCTTTTCCCGCTGGGCGCCGCTGGACCACGCCGTCTCCACACGAACACAGGACGGTGGACCATGGACACTCCCCCCCGCTGCCGCATATAATCATATGAAAACTGCCGTGGGCAGGCCACAAGGAAACGTCCTCGGTGGTCGTCCCCAAGGATATGTGGAACGGGGCAGCACAGTTTCCTTAAACCACCAGTACCTGGCCCAGCTATCGAGTCCGATCCTCGGCCGACCGGTACGCCGAACCGTGCGAGGCTCGGACTACCGGGCGCAGGCATCCCGAACGTCGGAGTGAAATGAACGAAAAAACGGGAAAAAAAAAACGGAAAAAAAAACGGAAAAAAAAAACGAAAAAAAGTAAGGCAGTGTATATTCCCACGCTATAGCGCCAGATTCATTCGATTTTGCTCATCCTATGGACGGCGCAGTACCATGAGGCCAGCCGCGACGAGAGAGAGAGAGAGAGAGAGAGAGAGAGAGAGAGAGAGAGAG
>BFEA01000025.1:3256163-3270975 GCA_003427395.1 Chara braunii | reverse complement strand
CCTCCCCTATGAACATCAGCAGACTCTGCTAAATGCCAATCGGGGGATCCAGTGGTCTATCTCTAGGTGGCGGGCGCCAAGCATGCCCAGGAAGGTACATGAGGCCAATGGGGATTGAACCCACGGCCTAACTCAGTTGGTAAGGCTCGCAAGTGGCATTCAGGAGGTCATGGGTCTGTATCATTTTACCATGCTAGCCTTTTTTTTGTTCTTCTACATATTTCTTTAAGATAGGTGGTAGGACTCGTCTTTGAGAAGAGCTTCATCCTAAGACTGTGCTTGGGTGGCGAGCTTGAGTCTTGTGCTGATCCTTCTGCCTATCCACTCTCCACGTCATGGCATCTTCGCCTCAGGATACCAT
Organism: Chara braunii; assembly: GCA_003427395.1. NCBI lineage: Eukaryota > Viridiplantae > Streptophyta > Charophyceae > Charales > Characeae > Chara > Chara braunii. The sequence continues at coordinate 3,270,614 of BFEA01000025.1, read as the reverse complement.
ATCCCCTGCAGAAGAGAAACAATTGAAAGATATGGTTTCCAATTGTTTTTTGACCGGTGAGGAAAACCCTGATATGGCTCGCAAATTCATCCGATCTGTGATCAATCCGGCCGAAAAAACATTGGAAATACATCTGAATGATAAGTTCGAAAAAATTCAGATTGAATATCTAAAAAAACATGGGGTTATGGTCCTTTTTGTAGAATGTGGTCCGGACATTGGATTCGCAGGGCTGAGTCGAAATGGGATGAGTCACTTACCGGCGGCTTGAATGGTCGTGTCAAACCGGAGGGAGCATCTGTTATCTCCTATTTAGCTCCTACGGAAAGACTGCGAAATTGGTTGATCAATGATTTGGGCGAAGGACTTATCAATTGGCAAGGAGGAGAGTACATGGTTAAATTTCGACAGTGGTTGATGCCTAACGAGTTGCAAAAAGATGGACAGAGTGCACAGGAAGGGAGATTCTGGATTCGGGTACTCAAAGTCCGTGCTCGGTTCATTCTTTCGTTTGCTCTCAATTCCTTACAAGCAGCCATAGAAACTCAATATGGGCAGGTGATCCGTGCACAACCCCTGTAGAAACGAAAGAATGAACCGAGCCTGGTCAATCGTCGATATGACCTGGAAATGGCTGCCAAGACCAAAATCCAACCAACAATTAGCATCCACACTTCTGAAGGACTGTTGAAGCTGGAAGTTGTCACTCAAGACACCCCATGGTGTGCTGTCCATAAGTGGTACGGTCATCCCTCAGTCAAAGGCCGTTGTCTGGAACATGTGCCGCCTGAACAATGGGCCGAGATAATTCGACACGCCACAGAGGAGCCTGAAAAGGAGAGTCTCACTAAAACTGGCCCCTTTCAGGATACTCGCATGGGGAATGTGAGGGATACAGCAAGGCGAACAGACAAAAGGGCGACGACTCGAGCTGAAGATACCCGTGTTGCCCTAGGGGACAATTTTTCCCCCTATCGTAGGGCTGGAGGGAGAGGGAGTGGTGGTGGCAGTGAAGGGGGTGGGGGTGGAGACCGAGGTGGAAGGGGGACGGGCTCTCCCGGCGGGGAGAGCNGGGGGGGGGGGGGGGGGGGGGGGGGGGGGGGGGGGGGGGGGGGGGGGGGGGGGGGGGGGGGGGGGGGGTGCGGGGGAGATGGTGCGACGAGGGGAGGAACGTCATTTGGAGATGGATCACAGCCGGCACTTGGAGCCCGGGGCGACTTACCGGTTGATGATGGCAGCGCCCCACATCCTCAACATGGCATGACAACTGGCCGACGATTGGATGATCGCAGTAATCATGACATGCCACCTTTCCTTGTCTTTCCACTCATACTGGCATGGAATGACAACGAGCTCAGCCTGCTTACTGCCATGCAGGAGAGCTCAGTGCTCTATATTCCTCATGTGTCTAGCCATGTTGAACCAGAGATTGTGGATATTATCTCAGAGATTCAGAAATGGCTTGGACAGGGTTATCAACTGCGCAAATGGCCAGAGGTACAATGGATTAAACTTCCCAAGACTTATCCCAATGGAGAGGAAATTTCGCTCCTTTTCCTCTTCATTGACGCCCGACGCCCTGAAAGAGTCCATGAAGTGGCAAATATGCCGAGAGCCAGGTGGATCCCATGGAGAATGTTTGCTAACAGGGATGCCTCCATGACCAAGACCACCCAGTTAGGTGGACTCTGGACCATGGAGCTGCTTCATGAGGTGAACTTCTGCATGCCGCCCCAATTCAAACTTTTTGAACCAGGGTTTGCAGGGCTGATGATGCACGCGTGGGCTGATTGATCAATTATTTTTTCTCTCCTTTTTTCTTTTTTCTTTTCCTTTTTTCTTATTTTCCTTCTTCTTCTTTTCTTTTTTTCCCTTTATTTGGTCTGCATCTCTATATATCGATCTCTCCCTTCCTGTTTCCTACTAATCAATGGATAAAATGATAATTAAAATCAAAGTCTTTTCTTGGAATGTTCGTGGACTAGGAACTCGACGAGTGGCCCACAAACGTTCTCTTATCAAACGAGTCGCACGTAACAATACGCTGCTATCATCTGTTTGCAAGAAACTAAACTGAATAGAAATGCACTCAATGCGCAGCTGTCCTGGTGGCGAGGTGCCCAATTCTGGGCACCTGCAATGGGAACAAAAGGTGGCGTTGCTATACTGTTCACACCCAACCTGCCTGTGACATTCAAAGACTATTTCTGGGATTGTGACGGCAAATGGATTTGGGTCACCTTTGAAATGGATGGTTTGCTGTGGGGTGTCTATAATGTGTATGCTCCTTCTGATCGGAAACACAGATCTTCCTTTTTTCACTTCCTACCTGGAACGACCCCCTCTGTAGATCGCCTCCTGCTTATTGGAGACTGGAATACGGTTTTGCAACCAGACATTGACTCAACCACGATTCAACCGCCCACCTTGACAGCAATCCAGTTAACTGCCATGGCGACACAATGGCACTGAACGGATGCACTTCGTCACCTATATCCACTCGACCCGGCCTCGAGCCTTCGCATGGATAGGGATATCATTAAGTGCGTCTCACCGTCTGCCATGCAGCCGGTTAGACCTTTGTTACCTTACACCTTCTCTGGTGCCCTTGCTGCAGCAAGTTGAAGTTCTCCCGACACCTGGTTCAGATCATCTGCCCCTGCTTGTTACCCTCAAACGAGGGCTGCTAATCACCAGGCATAGGGACCTTAGTCGCTTACCGGCATGGCTCTGTCGTGATCGCAATTTTATCAAACAGGCTCTGGAAACTTGGAAACATGAAGTCTCTACAATGCCACCACATATCTTGCCGCCTCGACGACTGGAATTAGCATTGATCTCACTCGCTCGACAAGGGAACACCAAGGTCGCTCAGACTAGACGATTGGCTCGTCTACAACAACAGACCTACTCCCTGCAAGATACCCTTCAAATGATGACAGCATCCGCTCTTCCTGACTCTACCTTACTAGACTTGTACCGCTCTCAATCCGCTCAATCACTTCTTGCATATGTGCGTGAACACGACCGTCACATTTTTCGGACAGACAGAAAATGGCTCAGAGTGGGTAACAAAATGACCAAAGCCCATTTTGGACGTGGTCGTCCTCAACCTGACGACTCACTCATTCTTGAGTTGGAGCATCCCTTTGACACTGCTCGCCCGCATGCACATACTACTGAACAGATTCTTGACTATGCATCTGATTTCTATGCAGACCTATTCACCTCTCGTGTCTCAACTGACCACATGGAGCACCACTGTCAAACTCACATCTGGCCTGCATTACCGACCGGTCTCACAGACCAACAAAGGACTGATATAAACACATATTTCACACATCTTGAAATCAGGAAAGCGTTGCATCAATTGCCCTTGGGCAAAGCCCCTGGTATTGACGGTTTGCCCACAGAGTTATTGTGGCAACGCTCTTCTTCTGTAGTCCCAGAAGTTATTGACCTGTTAACAGCATTGGCTGATGGTCAATCCATGTCACGAGCTCATGTTCAAGGGGTATTGACTCTTATTCACAAGAAGGGAGCTAAAACGCAGATTCATAATAAACGGCCCATAACTTTGACTACTGCATTATACAAAATAGTCTTTCGCGTATTGGCCAATCGGATCCAGACCCACCTGCCTGGCCTTATCCATGTTGATCAGACAACTTTTTTACAAGGCAGACAGATTCTGGATATTGTCATGGGTGTTAGTCAAGGTATGAAGTACATTAATCGGACGACCAATCCCGTTGGAGTGCTTCTCCTTGATTTTGAAAAAGCCTACGACCGGGTCAATTGGGATTTTCTGATAATGCTGCTTCACCGCCTCAATTTTGGACCCAAATGCATTGCCTGTGTACGTGCTCTTTTCACGGGTGCTACCACCCGTATTCTTATCAATGGCAAGCTCTCTCGCAGCCTGTCGCCCTCACTTGTTCGGTACGTCAAGGCTGTCCGCCGACTCCCTACTTGTACATTCTCTATATTGAGTCTTTGCATGTCATGATTCGAGCAGATCACAATATCATCGGACTGCATTTCTCTCCGTCTCAACAAGCCAAAGGCCAGTCTTTTGCTGATGATACTTCCCTTTTTTTACTACTTCAAGACCGTGTCTTTGATGCCCTTAAACATACTATTTCCCTCTTTGCTGAAGTCTCTGAGGCTAAAGTCAATTGGCAAAAAAACATCCTGCTCGTACCCTCCCACTGCCCCCCTCTTGTCCACTGGGGAATCCAAATAGCTAACTCTACGGATACACATCGCTTGCTGGGCTATTCTATCAACTTTGATGGCCATCTTGGCAAGCCTGTAGGCGAACTTATTGATTCGATTAACGCAGTGCTCGCTTCCTGGGTCAAAGCAAAAGGTGTTGCTCTTTTTGGCCGAGTGCTTACCATTAACAACGCTGTGTTTGCTAAATTGTGGTATGAGCATTCCATCTGTGTTTTACAACCAACTGTAAACAAACATCTTAAGTGCGCTGCTGCCAACTATATTTGGAAAGAGAAGATTGCAGAGCCATCATTTATCTCCAAAGTCTCATGGATGAAAATTATTCAAAAAAAGAATAAAGGTGGCCTGGCGGTCTTGGATCCTGATCTGCAAACGCGAGCCTTACTTACCAAATGGCCGATCCGTTTGGTCTTTGCAGACGAATCGGCCACTTGGAAGGCCCTCGCAAAATGCCTGCTTGCTCAAGATTTTGGTCTCACATTTAATCCAGAACTCGTCTACCTCGCTTTGTTCACTGACGAATACTGTCGAAAACGAGCATTGTCTCCAATTTGGCGTGGTATATTGGGCGCTTGGCGTGCAATCCTCCCGTCTAGGATAGCCCCCGTGATCCAATATGATCGGCTGTTGACCCAACCAATTTTCAAAAATCCTTGCCTCTTGAATGCTGATGGTATGCCTTTCCCCCCGCTTGGCACGGGATCCTTTGGATCTACATGGATTTGCCACAGTGAGACATCTGTGGAATGAGCACACTTGCACATGGAAAGATGAAACACAAATGCAACACCTTCTGCATGGACTGCGTGACTGGCAACTGAACTTGCATAACATTCAACAGGCTGTTCCTCAAGAATGGATTTCTGCCCTGGCCCAGCAAAAGTATTTACCAGGGGCCTGGTTACGTGATGCTACAGATATGCATACACAGCAACTGTGGCGTCTTGAATCTCAACTTTCTGATACCGAATGGGAAATGACGTCTTGGAAACTCACCACTGGTCAAACTGGGTTGGGTGTCCCCCTCAAAAGGTCATCAGTGGCTTCCATCTGTTCTGGAATGGAGCAAATGACAGCAGTCAGTGCCATACAACATCAAGAGGGACTACAAGTCCATTACTACCCCTATCGGACTGCTACTGCACCAAAGATCTTACCCTTGATCCCCGAGACTGGTACTGGTCATACCGTCGTCGCTCTGATCACACCCTCCTTCTTATTCAACACTCCGCTCGTATGGCATATGCCAAACTCTTGCCTGATGTAGATATTGATTGGGATGCCATTACTAAATGGCGCAAACATGGACTGATTATCCACCAAACTAACCTCACCGCCTTCTGATGCTTCTTGCCCTCTCTGACTGTAGCTAAGCATGCTGGCCTGCTCTGGCTTATTCTGCATAATGCTGTACCGGCTGCTGCCTTCCTATACCGTCGACGGAAACAAGGCTCTCCCTTCTGCACTATCTGCTCAGGAACATCTTTGGGCCACATGCAAACATGCCCAATCTGTTTGGACAATCGTCAAAACCGCTTGCCCTCTTCCGACTTCATGGGATGATTTGTGGTCCACCAATGCTATCCTGCTGGGAACGGCACTGTTACATCTCACCAAACCGCAAACTTATATTTACGAAACAGTCAGGGCGGCTATTCTGTGGCAAATATGGCGACAACGAAATGCTGTGGTCAGATCTGCAGACCTCCCGTCGGCCCCGCAAGCGATGCAACGACTAAAGAAGGACATACGCCATATCATCTGTTTGGATTGGGGTAAAAAGATTGGCTCATCAAGGAACCTACGCGCAGGAGTCCGGTGGTTCCGACAACACTGGGCAAGCTGTCCATCCCTGGCATCCATTGATGCCTGTACCGGAGACATTCGGTTTGGACCTTTCCTACAATAGTTGTAGTTTAGGATATTTTTTAGATCGTAACCTTTGTTAATGGATATCTTTTGGAGTGAATTTTGGAACTCGTAGGAGACCCTGTGGGTATATTGGTAGATGTTTGTCAGTTTTTTTGTTAGTTCTACTATTTGCTAGAGGGGAGGGGCTCCATCTTATGTAGAAGGATTGGAGACCTGACTGCCCTGAATCTGGAACCCCATTACTCTGTGTATATTGCCTTGGGCACTGGGCCCTAATATGATTGAGATTTGTTAAAAAAAAATAAAATAATAAACAACATTTGCCTCAACGTTACATCCAAATGCGTTACCAGAAAAAAACGAGAATGAAATTATTGAGTGGGCAAGCATGTTTTCGACACCACCATCTTTGGCGATTTTTCTTTTTTTTTTTGGCTGTGCCAAATGCCATGAAATTTTATATATGTGTAGCTTACATAATAGAAAATTTACAAATAAAGTTTGAAAAAATAATATTTTTTTTAATGCCCCAAAATAAAGGAGAAACAAAAAGTTAGAAGAGAGAAAGAACAAATTAGTGAGTGGGCAAGCAAGTTTTGACACCACAATCTTTGCCGATTTTTCATGTTTTTTTGGCTACACAGAATGGCTTCAAAATTAAGAGGGAGATACCTTACATCACAAAGAACTCACACAAAAAATTGCAGGAAAAAATAATAACATTTAGGTACCAAAATAATTTTTTTGCGGGGTCCGAACCTGAAAGTCCGTACGGGGACCCGAACGCCCGAACGTTCGGGGGTCAGCTTAGGGGCCTCTGTACATTCAAGTTCAGCCTGGCAACCCCCTACATATATATATATCGTCACAAACAGAACTGCCCGGTAAGACCGTAGGCAGAGAGAGAGAAGAGGACAACAAACGAGGGGCTGTGACAACCTGTTTCGTCGGAGTTTCATATGTATATATATATATCGTCACAAACAGAACTGCCCGGTAAACCGTAGGCAGAGAGAGAGAAGAGGACAACAAACGAGGGGCTGTGACAAACTGTTTCGTCGGAGTTTCACCGACTCATATATATATATATATGAAACTCCGACGAAACAGTTTGTCACAGCCCCTCGTTTGTTGTCCTCTTCTCCCTCTCTGCCTACGGTTTACCGGGCAGTTCTATTTGACGATATATATATATATATATTTGACGATATATATATATATATATATATATCGTCATATATATATATATATATATATGTATTTATATAGTCAAACACAGCTGCCCGGTAAACCGTAGGCAGAGAGGGAGAAGAGGACAACAAATGAGGGACTGTGGCAAACTGTTTCGTCGGAGTTTCACCAACTCATCAGGAGGCTGAACCCTCAACAGTCTGCAGAATCCCCTAACTGATTACACTGTAAGTGATAATCCACCTTAACCCCGGCTGTGGTTAAGCATCAACGACTGCCCGACAACTGATACCCCTCTGAGGAGGTAGTGGGGACCACCAACCACTGCCCTCAAGGTGCCTGTGACGGAAATCAAAGCAGACTATCACTGACCCACACCAGATGGAAAACTCTACAGACTGTTGGTTCACGCCCCTGGCCATCACAAGCAAGCAAAACATCACGAGCAAGCAAAACACCCACCAAACAAAGAAAGGTCTGTCACAGCCAACCAAACAGGGCACCAGGCAGGCAGTAGAGGTCTCCTCTTGGAGACAGAACAAAGGAACACTGCGACGCTCCGACCCTCCTACTCAGACACTCACTTGGAGCACTGCTGTGAAGTGAGGGTCAAGGTGCAGATTGGAAAGGACGGCAGAACCAAATTGAATTCACACCAGTGAAGAATGGCTCGGACTTCCAGTACTTGGAGGGCAGACGTAACGCGAATGGGCTGGAATACTACACCGGAATCTAGAACAGTTACCACAGTACTACTGCCTGATTACTCTTCTCGAATTGGCTACAAAATTCACTCCAAATCTTCATCGCTCCAAATCAGAGTATGGTTCTCACTCATGGAACAGACAATGCAAGAAAATGCAGCTACCGAGTCCAGGGCTGGCCTGGGTCCACTTCTTCATCAGCATCATCATGCAGATTCCAGAGGTCAAGTTGGCGGGGCTTCAGTGGTTACCCCTGCACAATTGTGTTCCCACTGCAGCCTGCTGCACAGAGAAAGAAAGGTATGGACATCCCAGCAGGATGTGACGTCTGTCCCAACATATCACTGGTCCGGGGAAGACTCTTTTCACCTCTGGTGGGAATGCGTGGTTGCTAGAGGCTTCTGGGAATGGTTAAGCAGGCTGTGGTTCGGAACATATGGATCTATGTCGTATTGGACTAAGAGTATGGTCTTGTTCCAAGATCAGTCTACGACTGTTAGATCAAAGCTTGGTAACAAATTTCGCATTATTGGTTTTTGGGTCCTGTGGATGGGACGTTGTTTCGTCCCTGGCCTGGGACGTTGGTGTGTTGTGGTGTGGATTTGGCTGGCCATAGGTCCTTGGGGCTTTGGCCTTGTTCCAGGACTTTCCCGGTAAGACGGGGACCAGCGTCTGCTCCTTACGGACTTGGACCAATGGTATAAATAGAATGATTGAGTAGCATTTTACCTCTTTCTCTCGCTATTTGGCTTCGGCCAGCAGGGTTAGACGGGTTAGCTGGACGCGAGGGTGAATCTTGGGTTGTCAGAACGATTTTGGCGGTACTTGAGCTTAACGAATTTCAATCATTTTTCGATATACTTGCGTTGTTTTGCGTCGTGCACTTTTGTGTCGTGCACTACTTCTCAAGTCTGTCATGAATGCGTCCGCTATCAACGTATTCTTTGATCACTATATGTTTTTTCATAATTCCTACTAAGGCGCGTGTGAACCTACCCGGGATATCGCTGGGAGTGAGTGAGCACGTCTTGTCAATTGCTAATCACTTTGAAGACGATTTGTGTTTCACGGGACTTCTTCGATTTTGTTTGACGGACCGGAGTTTTTAAGGGCGGCATAGCGCTACGAAGAGCTCAGCTACCAAGATTGCTACGGATTTGGGTGTTAATTCCTGGCGGATGTGAGAAGGAGTGGGTTATGTGAACACGGCAGAGTTACGTACTGATCGGCGTCCCCGAGGCTGGGAGGCCGTCTACTGCATGCGGAAGAACTATGGGCGGTGGGGACCGCGTCCGAGACTGGGGGGACCGACGAGATAGGTACAATGAGGAAGGGAGACGAGGCCGCGAGGAGGCCGACCGTGGACGTGCCTATGAACGAGACGGACGAGAGAGGCGTAATGACTTTGTGGAACCTGCGCGTAGGCTGCCTCCAGTTTGCTTCGGATGCAAGGTACCGGGTCATTACCGAAGTGATTGCTGGAGATTTTGGGCGGATGCGGCGTCAAGAAGCCAGGGGGATCGGGATGGCTATGCATGCCCGGCATAATTTGACAAGCGTGGCCGCTCCGTATCGCCTAGACGAAACTATGGACCCCCAGCGCGCAGATCACCATAGACCTACTTCAAAACTGGAGGAGCTGGGTGAGAGTGTGGCTAGTCTGAAAGACTTCGTCGACATGGAGAAAATACGGCGTGAAGAAAAGGAGAAGAGGTGATAGATGAGGGAAGAAGCGAAGAAGAGGGAGATGGAAGAAAGGCAACGTGAGGCGGATGTACGGATGGCCGAGGAGGCCCGTTGTTTGAAGAAATTGGAGAAACAGCGACGGCGGGAGGAAGAACAACTGGCCATGACGAAGGCCGTGGAACTGCAGTTGGCGTTGCGTTGAGCAAAATCCAGGAGGATATCAAGAACGAAGTTCGAAAGGTCGTTGAGAAAGGGAAGGTGAAGATTGAAGAACCTTCCTCTTCCGGGACTGCAAGTGAGCCAAGTGAAGTTGAAGAGATTACCGTTGGTACCGAGAACTTGGCAATCACAGAAAAACGAAAGTGCGGGGAAGACACCCCTGTGGGAGACAGCCCGCCGATCGTCACACCAGCGATGAAGGCAAACCAACGAACGGGCATGCTTCAGCTCCGCTTCTCGGAGCGTCTTCAACGAACAAGGACACGTGTCATAAGGAAGTCGGCAAGGGCTTCGTCAGGAAAGGCCATACCGGCCATCAAGCCGCCAATTCAGAATCTCGCGATGGAACGCTTGATGTTCCTAGACCAAGTGAGGAGGGACTTGGCTACAGTGGACTGTGAGCAGCTTCGGGCATATTGCCGCGAAGAAGGCATTACGTATACGACGAAAGTGCAAGTCATTTTCGACTTGGCTGACGCAAGGGCTCGCGCAAGGTTCGGTCCGGTTATTCAGTCCGGAGTGGATCCACGTGATCCAGAAGGCCATGAAGAAGATAAGTCGTGTCAAGAGAGTTCGGGTAACGAATCTGAGCAGTGACTGGGTCTGATGAATGAACAATGGTTGCGTATCAGTTAGTTGTTGATTTCCTTCCGGCATTATCATGGGTGCACCAATCCTGATGTCGAATACACGTTTAGATTGCTTGTGATATATCTCGCATTGCATGGATTTTGCCGATGGGCTCGATCTTTTCTCCCGCTTTGGCTTGGATTTCCTGACTCACCGAAGCTGTGTCTATGTCATTTCATCTTTGAAGTGCAAATCGCAGTATATAGGACAGACGTCGAGGGAACCGGATACCCGATGGAAAGAACACGTGTCTGTGTGGAAAAGAAAAGGAAAAACAACACACCTCTACCGATGGTGGTTGAGATTCGGCTTGGAAACTTATGCCCTCATTCCTATTGATGTAGGGGAGGAGAGCGAGCTCCTTACTATTGAATCGCTATATATTAAACGATGGAGCCCGTTCCTAAACACCGCCGGTTGTGAGGGACGAACGAGAAAGCGGAATGCACGAAGAGGGAAAAAGGAGAGAGCACATAGAACGGGGATACCCAGGGTTGTGGAACCGAAAGGTTTTCGTCCCGTAAAAGTCAAACTCCAGAAGAATGAGACTTGGACGATTCGGATTTTTGAATTGTTGAAGCAGCAGGATTTTGAGGGATGCCGTGAGTTTAGCTTGGTCTTCGGTTGCGGCAACTGCTGGAGTGATAGATGGCATGTGTTGCGTAAAGCTTTTGGTGCTTCGCCGGTCCGGGTGAACGGAAAAACTGGCTGCTTAAAAAGACTTTAAGACTGAAAACGAGGAAGGATGTTGCGTGCAGGTGACTTACTTGCGACGTTGGAAACCAAGGACTAGGTATAATAAACCCTTCCTGGTATCCTTGTTAAAGAACCCGAAACGGTATGAATCTTTGAAGAGATGGGATTTGCATTCCCTTTCTGGTTTACTTTCGTTTGTGAAGGATTTTGAGCGTAATTCCACCCGGACTTACCTGAGACGCCTGATTGCACGGTGCATACGTGATTGTTTCGGATTTAACTTGTGTGCTAATCTTGTTGTTCGCCTTCTGTATGATGATCGAGTTAAACTAGCGGAGGTGAGGAAACTAGTTAACGATAAGTTGGGGAGGCTATGCCTACCTCCTTGTGTGAAGAAGCGTGCACGATCTAAGATCCGCATCATTTGGACTAAAAATCCGAGTGTTGCGGATTTATTGCACAATCAGCGTAAATTTGCTCACGCTGAAATGTCTGCCTGCACTTGTGCAGGTCTTCCTTACCCACATGTAAGAGGTCACGTGCAGTTTCGGTTACATGAGCTTGGTGGTGTGCCAGGGTTGTTGGGCAATGCGAAAAACATCCCGAAACCACCTAGGGTGGATCGGGTGCTCAGCCTGAGGAAGGAGTTGGAGTCTGCTTTTGACAACTGGACTAATATTAAGAATCAGAAGGTGAATTTTTCAATGACTGAGTTAACAATTTGTGTACAAGATCGGCAGGAAGCCACCGTTTGCCTGGGGCAGAATGAGGTCCGTGACTGGGGTAAGAAGCTGGAAGGATTGGTGCTGACTCCTTTGGACCGTAATCCCGAAGTTACAATGGTGATGTGCCCACGGCTGTACCATGAAGGGATGATGAACTTATTCATCCGAAGTGAGGGTTATTCTGTGGTGACTGAAGATGCTGTTAAAGTCGTCCAGAAAATGCAGATGGATCTGAATACGGCTAACCTCATGGATTTTGCGAGATGGAACAAAAAAGGAACGTTTGGGCAAGCTTATGCTTTGCCCAAACACAAGGACCCAAACCGGTTTCGACCGATTTGTCCTTCCTTCCTAGAACCTACGGCAAAAACCAGCAAAGTCGTCGCTAAAGCACTTAACCACTTGCTCTATACCATTCCTGCGGATTGGCACTTTAACCTAAAAGACATGATGTCACTGACAAAGAAAGTGGAGAAAGGTAATCATCGGATGAGCAGTTTTGGCGCTGAGATTGTGGAATCTAGATCGTATGATATCAAAGATATGGTTAGTTTGTTGCCCCACGAGGAGATTGTGCATGCAGTTGAATGGCTGTTGGACTATCATGGAAGTAAGGGGAGGAAATCTGTGAGGGTCAACACACGGGGGCGGAGGGCATCTTTCGGTCTGACTACAGGGTACGATCACTGGAGGAAGTTGGAGTTGTTTGATATATACCGCTTTGTCAAGTATGAGTTGGCACATACGTATACTTTTGCGATGACCATTTTGATGAAGCAAGAGGTGGGAATTCCGATGGGAAAAAGTACTAGCCCACCTCTGGCCTACATCATGTGCGCAAAAGCGGAGTTTGATTTCCTTCAGAGCCTGGGCCAACAGCGGAGGTGTGTTCATGGGATCCGCTTGATTGACGACGTGGGGGTGGTGGCCAGGGGGAGAACCTGTGACAACATTGTCGGCTGTCTTTGCTTCCTTCGAGCACTCGTACCCCAGCAACCTTACGCTGAAACGGACTGACGATGGACGGAATGTGTGGGACTTTTTCGGTTGCGAAGTTAGGGTAAATTGCTACCACCCCTTCATTGAGTGTGTACAGTTGTCGAAGAATGAGGCTACTATCTGGGATACCGAGAATCTGGAATTCCTGAACGGACAGTCCTTCATTTCATGGGGGAGCAAGGCACAAAAGAGTGTCGTGGTTTGCAGTTATCTGCATCGCATCGATAGGAATACAACGATTCGCTCTGAGATTCCGCGAAGAGTTGTAACGTTGACAAAGGAACTGCGTTTGAGGAATTTTTCCGGAAAGTTCTTTGACAGGATCCTAAAAAGTTTTTCACATGGGCGCGAGGAACCTTGGCAATGGACCTGCGCCTTGGTCACAACGGACCTTGCTACATATCAAGGCTGGTGGCCTGCGTACTAGGGCAAGGATCTCTGGCAGGGGTGATGAGACAGGAAGAAGAATAAGGGGTGGACTTTGACTGCTCGGACAAGTTTACTGTTGTCTTTTCGACCAGATTTGGTTTAGAAGCGAGGCTACTGGTGCCCTTCGAGGCCGTGGGATTGATTTTGCTTGGGACAGGGTGTAGGAGTTTTAGATGCATGGGATCGAGTTGGACTGAGTGACTAGTTGTTTCATTGATTTTGCCTTTTGATTTAGCCTTTTCTTTGTTGTTGAGCTTGAGGTCTTTGACCGGCAGGCCCAGGATACGACACACGTTGTTTCTGTTTTTTGGCATCGCAGTTGTAGATTTAGGAGTTCGAACCTGGGTTTGATGTTGTTTCGTCCCTGGCCTGGGACGTTGGTGTGTTGTGGTGTGGATTTGGCCGGCCATAGGTCCTTGGGGCTTTGGCCTTGTTCCGGGACTTTCCCGGTAAGACGGGGACTAGCTTCTGCTCCTTACGGACTTGGACCAATGGTATAAATAGAATGATTGAGTACCATTTTACCTCTTTCTCTCGCTATTTGGCTTCGGCCCGCAGCGTTAGACGGGTTAGCTGGACGCGAGGGTCGATCTTGGGTTGTCAGAACGAATTTCAATCATTTTTCGATATACTTGCGTTGTTTTGTGTCGTGCACTTTTGTGCCCTGCACTACTTCTCAAGTCTGTCATGAATGCGTCCGCTATCAACATATTCTTTGATCACTATATGTTTTTTCATAATTCCTGTGGATGGCCCGCAGGGACCGAAGATTCAGTAACTCTTTTTTTTTTTTTTCCAAGTCTTTCCAAGCATGGGCCTATAACTCAGTTGGTTAGAGTATACGCCTGATAAGTGTAAAGTTAGTAGTTCAAATCTACTTAGGCCCACTCTGCTCTGCTAGCAAGCCGCAAGAGTGTTTTCTTTTTTTTTTTTTTACAAAAAAGATTCAGTAACTCGATATGGTCTTGTGGCATACTGCGTAGCCACACGGGCCTACAGGGCCCGTCCCGGACATTCAGCCTAAAAGCCTAAAACTTAGGGCTTACAGGCCCCGTTCATTT
>BFEA01000025.1:3234800-3248461 GCA_003427395.1 Chara braunii | reverse complement strand
CGTAGCCACACGGGCCTACAGGGCCCGTCCCGGACATTCAGCCTAAAAGCCTAAAACTTAGGGCTTACAGGCCCCGTTCATTTCAGCCTGGATGCTGAAAAACGAGGGCCTGCAGGCCCTACCTCGTTTCAGCCTATTTCTGGATCTTTTCAGACCTAGAGTTTTCAGCCTGAAACGGAGGTCCATTTTCAGGCCCTCATTGTTTCGACCTGCCCTTAAGACTCAGGCACGGAAACAGGGATGCGGAACAGGCCCAAAATAGCCTGTTCCTCACGTGCTCGAGCAGGAGCTGCAGCTGCAGCCCCTGCCTTCCTTCGGCAGGCTCAAGAGGCACACCCGTAGTACATAGGAGGWTCCCATGCACTTCACGRGKAGGYAGTCAGTAGGCAGARGTAGTCTTCAGGATTCGGCCGCAGCACTCAGGAGCGCTGCAGTAGTCTTCAGCGCTAGGCAGTAGTGGTAGCACTAGCTGTAGTCTTCGGCGCTGGGCGCCATAGCTGTAGCTGTAGTCTTCAGCGCTGGGCGCTGGTAGGTAGTAGATCGCAGAGTGGAGAGAGACTGGCAGAGGCCAGTGTTACTTACCTGTGGCGCCATCGCTCCAGCTCCAGCTTCGTGGTACCTGCATCAAGGCGCCAACTTCACAGGTTAGTACTGGACACAGGGAGAGAGAGAGTTCTTCTTCTTCCTCTTCTAAGTCCACCTTCTCTTCTCACCCTCTCGCCACCTGACTTCTCAGACAACGACAGAGAGAGACAGAGTTGTGACTTGAGACTTGACGACATTGGATCCAGACTTGACATTTGGGATTCAGACAGTTCGACGAGGGACTATTTGGGCTTGTGCCGAAGACTTGGTGTTGACGACATTTCCATGTTCCCCCTCCTCTTCGTCTATCCCCTTCCTCCTCGTCTGTGCATGTTCTGGGCTGGCACTGCCTTCCTGTGTGAAGCGCCAGACCCATTCACACTATGAAACGATGAGGATGATATATGTTCAGGGCTGCATTACCACATTGATTGTTCGGATCACTAGTATCTAAGTCTTCCGCTGTGCTATCTTATACTTTGTATTGAAAGGTCGGTTCTTGTTCTGGTCTGCACGCATACGGTATGCAACAGGTCTGTTGCCCGTTTTCGTAATTCCTTCAAATCTGCAGTTAGGAACTTGATCTTAGCCAAATGGTTCAAAATTAAGAATAGCTCTCTATCACCCCCGGATGCACAAAAACTGCTCAGCAGCGGATGGGCCTCTAGAGTTTCAATGGATTCAGTTCTTAGAAAATAAACAGTTGGTTTTCTCTCGTCACCTTTGGGCCGAGAAGGACTTGATCCTCCCCCAGGATCCAGAAGTTGTCTGCTTATAAATCTTTTTGAGAAGAAAAGACGCTGGACCCGATTCCCAGCAGGCGCAGCTCCCCAGCAATGGAAAGGAGTAATCTACGGGTGACCCCCCTGACATGGCAGTGCTCGTATCACTCAAGGTCAGAAGAGCATCCGCCTGATTTTCAAAAAAAAAAAAAAAAAAAGAACACTCCAGACACACCGCTGGCACTAGAGGCAGAGCATGGCCACGTAGTGACGGTCGGACACACCGCTGGCACTAGAGGCAGACCATGGCCGCGTAGTGACGGCCCCGACCACAAGTGTTTTTTGGGGGATGTTGAAATATACTACGAGCTACCAACGGGTATACCTCAGTTGGGAGAAAAAGAAAAAAGAAAAAAAACACTAGCTACTACCAACCTGTGTTCGATCCTAACGGAACAAGATGAATGAAAATTCTCATTTACCTGGGACTGGTCAGTTCGAGGATGATATCTGCAAGTGTATGGCGCTCGCTGCGCTACTCTCGACATGCACAAAAGACAAAAATCATTGCCACATCTTTCCGTATTCTAGCGGAAGATTCACTCTCGTTTTGCACTTTTCGAGAGTAGTGCAGCGAGGCCCTATGTCGAATACAGGACTCGAACACACGACTCTCGGCTCGGCAGGCAAACACATAACCGTAAGGCCATCCCTCTTAGACAAAGAAGGAAAAGAGGGGGGGGGGGGGGGGGGGGGGGGGGGGGGGGAGAAGGGGGGATGCTACGAGCTCAGACTGCAAAACAAAAATCAAAGAAAAAATGGAAAAAACAACTTCGAATTAACATTTCGAAGGAATTTCGTCAATTTCCGGGGGCGACGTCCCACTACACTCTTCCCCCGAACATAACGCACCCTGAAAAGGAACGTATACAAGGTATGTTTACTACCAGATACAGTCAGAATGAGGGTGCGTTGTGTTCGGGGCAAGACGGTAGCAGAGAGGACTGCATTTGGCGGGGCCGAACCCGGACGTGCGTTGGCGGAGAGGTGCAGAAAAGGAGAGAAAAAAAAAAGGCGATTGATATGCTTTTCTGCATCTCTACCTAAAACAAATCCAGAAACAGGCGCTTAATCCAAATTGGTTTGCTTTTCTGCATCTCTACCTAAAACACATCCAGATTCAGGAGCTTAATCCAATCTTCATTGCTACTGGTAGTAGCACCGCGCAGCAAAGCTTATCATCTCCATAGAGGGCCTCGCCGCACCACTCACCAAGTGCGAAAACGACACACAAATGCTATGGCGGGTGTATGGGTTCACCTTCTGGGGCAAAATACATTACATAATGCACATTTGTGTGACTACCATCTTCACCGGAATAGAACGCCCGGTCATAGTAGCTGTATTTGGTGCAATTTTCAGTCTAGATACAGCTATAATGACCTGGCGTTGTATTCGGCTGAAGACGGTAGTACAGGGAGGCCCAGAGTCACTCTCCAATTTCATTACGTCTTTTCCCAGGTGAAACGAAGGCCGACTTTTTTTTTGTTTTTTGAATGAAGAAAATGAAGGTCGATTATCTACAACCAGGGGCCTAGTCATATCGCAGCATCGGGTTTCCTCGACCCCTGAACCTGGACGTGTTTGTGGAGACGTGCAGAAAATCCGACGAGTTTCCTCAACCGCGCATCTCCACAAACATGACCAGATTCGAGAGTTGAGTAAACTTAAACGCTGCTGGTGGGACGAGGGCCCAGGTCAGACACGATCACATTCGAAAAGAGAAAATAACAGGAAAAAAAAAAAAAACTATCACGCTCAGAAATCGAGCTGCTAAAGACGAAAACGGAAAAAAAAAAAGAACACTCACGCTCAGAAATTGAGCTGCTGGAGACGTAGACGGAAAAAAACAAAAAAAAAAAGCGCTATCACGCTCAGAAATCGAGCTGCTGGGGACATAGGGGGGGAAAAGAAAAACAAGAAAAAGCTATCACGCTAAAACCTGCTGGAGACGGAGACGGGGAAAAAAAAAAGAAGAGTAAGGGCATGGGCATTCTCCGCTCACTCGCCGCGTGGCAGCGATCGAACCACGAAGGAGAAACAAGACGGAGAACAAAAGAAAAGAACAAAAGAAAGGAAGAAATGAAAGAGAAAACAACACGAAAAAAAGAATAATCCTCAACATTTCATGCCGTGCAGAAATCAACGCTCTGGAGGACGACGAGAAGAAGAAACAAGAAAAGACGAACGAGAGAGAGAGAGAGACAGAGACAGAGAGAGAGAGAGAGCAAAACAGTGGCCATCGCCCGCTTCTCGTACATGCCTTCGTCAACAATCATTACAAATCCGCATGTACTGCACCCAACGACGAGGAGAAGATACAAAGCCAACAACAAGAAAAAGAAACAAGAGAAAAAGAGAGGAGAAGAGGAAGCGTGAATTTCTAAAAGTTAACACAATGTCACGCAGATTCTCAACATTCTATCTCGCACGATAACATTCTATCATCATTCGTATTAAGTGCAGAATTCAACGAGACAGGAGGAAGACAAGTAGAGGAAACGAAAAAACGAGAGAGAGAGAGAGAGAGAGAGAGAGAGAGAGAGAGAGAGAGAGAGAGAGAGAGGCTGGAACGGAAGAGGGCGGTTTTCAACGCTTCATGCCATGCATCTGTCAAGGACGAGGAGAAGAGTACGCGTCAACAGCAGCAGTAGTACAAGAAGAAGAAGAAAAAGACAGGGGAGTAGAGAAAGGTTTAATTTATGAAACAAAATATCGCGGCGCATGTTTTACAACCAGCAGGAGGAAGAGGGGGAAACCGAGAGAGGAAGAAGAGGAGAAACAAGAAGCGAACCACGACGAGGAGGAGGAGGAGGAGGAGGTGCAAGCCGATGTCCCCAAAAAACTCTTGTCTTACCAACCCCCAATCTGTCGTCCATACTGCTTATACATGACTTTGGACACGAAGGCAGACCTACCATTCTGTTCATCGTATCTGAACGGAAATCGTATCTGTACGGAAAACGTATCTGTACGGAAACCACAGAGGTCGAAGATTTTCGGGACATGTCGGGGTGTGGAGGTGGGCGTCAACAAAGAGAGATTATCTCTAGGTGGGTAGAGAAAGAGACAGTAGAAGTTGAAGGACAAGGCTTTCAGGCACCGACAAAATAACAACACCCCGGCGATCACAGCGGCCGGCCGGCCGTCCTGCCTCTGCATTCCACTCCAAGCACTTCGAAGCTTATCCTCCGAAAAAAACAAAGCCGCAGAGGCGATCACACCGGCCGGCCTGCCTCTGCCTCTGCGTCTTTTGTGACAGCTTGCCTTGACTGACGAGTTTCTTCACAAATTTCGCCCCTTCGATCGAAAGTTGTGGACTCCTGTTGAATGCGGAGTCGCTGAAGAACCGCCGCCAGCAATGAAAGGCTAAACGGGCCGGCCATAGAGTGTAGATATATTCCAAACAGAGTTTGAACTCAGACTACTATAGTTAGGTACTAATAAGCGTTAACCTAGCTACCAAACCACGGGAATTTGCCAGGAGTAGCGGAGGAAGATCGACGGAGAGGGAGAGGAAGGTAGGGTGAACTCAGATTGACTTACTATAGTTAAACAACTAATAAGCGATAAGCTAGCATTCAAACCACTGGAAATTCGCGAAAAGAAGTAGCGGAGGAAGATAGAGGGAGAGGGAGAGGGAGAGGGAGGGAAACGGAGGGAAAGGGAGAGGTAGCAGTTTTAGTGAGCACTCATACTAATTCTGGCCGTGGCCAACTCAGTGTAATTGTACTTGCCAGTCTATATACGTATTAACAAACTACTGAGTTTTAACTCTGGCTCACTACGGCAGTTAGTTTATAATCAGCGCGTTACGGTGAAGCTAGCAACCAAACCACGCGATCTTTTTCGAAAAGGGGTATCAGGAGGAAGGTGGGTAGACAGGGAGGGAGAAGGCGAAGGAGAGGGAGAAGGAGAAGGAGAAGGAGAGGGAGAGAGGGAGAGGGAGAGAGGGAGATGTGGTACAGTTAGTGAGAAGCCATAATTTTGGCAAACTCGGTGTAATTGACTTGGCCATCGCCATCTACATCGGCCTGTTTGATCATCTCTTCGAGGTCTTCCGTCTTCATTTTCTCTCCGAGATTCTCCATAACCTTTTTAAGCTCGGCCAACGAGATTTTGCCATCGCCGTTCTCATCGAACAACTTGAAGGCTTGCATCAACTCCTCCTGCTCGAGGACCGCTGCCTGACTCAGCTTCCCTGCCATCACGTCGAGGAACTCGTCGAACTCGATCTTGCCGCTGTGGTCCGCATCCACGTCAGCAATCAGCATCTTGACCTCCTCTTCAGACACAGTGGTTCCCAGCTTCTTCATCACCTCCGCCAGCTCTTCCGTCGAAATAGTCCCATCCTTATCCTTGTCGAATAGCTCGAAAGCTACCTTAAGATCGGTGATCTGAGCCTCGGTCAATGTCTCCTTCCCCATAGCTTCGCCGCAACAGAAGCTCGAGACGAAATGCCTCCCTCACTCCCTTCTTCCTCTCTCTCTCTCTCTCTCTCTCTCTCTCTCTCTCTCTCTCTCTCGCTGATACTGTGCCCGCCCCGCCTCTTCGTTCTCTCCCTTCCCGCTGCTCGGGGGAACCCAATACCACCTACCTCGAGTCGAGACTGGTGGGGGCAGATGGCGGCGACCGCTGGAGTCGAACAGATGCTACGACAACGGCGCGGTGTCGGCAGACTGGGTGAAACCGACGTAAATATACAGATACTGATGAATAGCTAATAGAGAGATACAGAATAGCACAGGTAGTCAGTTAGTCCTTCGGGACACCCGGGGCTAGGTCCCACTTGCACGGATTAAGAGATGCTGGCCGTTGATCTTTGCTATCTACGGTCAATGTCGCTTAAATCGTGTAAGTGGGACCCAGCCCCCGTAAAAATTGGAACGATACAGAGAGAAAGAAGATTAGCAAGGCACCGCCCGTGTGACACCATTTCGACATTATAATAAAGTCGAAACAAGGAATAAAAAAAAAACTGAAACAAAACGCTAGAAAAAGCTTTTCTCCTTATTTTTTATTACGTAGCTCGGAGAAAAGAAAGAAAAAAGACAAAAATGCAAAACGCAAATATATTATAGAGATACCGAATCCGGGGTGGACGGTTCACAGAGACGGGCCTCGCTCGCGCCAATAGTCTCCCCTCCAGATGCACAAAAGAAGAAAAAAAAGTGCTGAGGCATTTTCTTGTTTGTTCTAGAGGAGAATTCAGTGCCTGATCCGACTTCTTACAGGAACGTCACTTTTAGGGCCGAACGTCACTTTTAGGGCCTCGCTGCACTACTCTTGAAATGTGCAAAACGAGAGTGAATCTTCCGCTAGAATATGGACAGATACACCGCCATGATTTTTGTCTTTTGTGCATTTCAAGAGTAGTGCAGCGAGGCCCTTAGGCAAAATTTGGGATCCCACTTCTTTCCACGAAAGTAGGATCCCACTTCTTCCGCTGAATACGTGTAGGCAGGACCGTTTTTTTTTTTTTTTTTTTTTTTAAAGCACAGGCGCTCCATCTATTGGTGGGGAGCAGCACCTGCTGGGAACCGGGTCCAGCGTCCCATAGATACAACCATATCCTCTCAAATTGGCACGAGCTGGGAACCGGGCCCAGCGTCCCTTGAGTACGTTCAGAACAACCTTCAGAAAATTTCATGACAATGAAACTAAGGGTATACTGAGGCTACTTCAGGGCTTTTTTGTAAGGAACATTCAGAGATAAACAAAAATCAGAAGAAGACTCGGGAATCCACCAACAGTCCTCCTCACCCCACTCCGGCAAGCCTTACTGTAGCAAAGCCACCATCTCTACTGCGGCTATGCCCTATTTCTGTCCTACCAGCTAGCCCCTTCACTAGCAGGATGCGTGATACCTTTCTCTCTCGATCCCTTACCTTCCCGTTACTCAGAAAAGGTACGGGAATAGACTGCAAAAGTCCTAAAAAGGCCCCCAATCCCGCAAAATCCCTAACAAATCCTTCCAAGGATCTCCAACACTGTCGTATTCCCTGCCGAGCTTCCAGGCCTCACAACCCCCATCCTGCTGGGTTACAGGGCAACGCAACTCACCCCAGCTCCGGCCAGCGTCGTCTCAGCAGCAACCCTTGGTTGTCCCGTGGGATGCCCCCCCAAAGCACCCCCAGATCTCTCTACCAGGCCTCATGCCCCTGCATCAACARGTTACAGGGCAACACCCCAGCACYGGCCAGCGTCGTTCTGGCGTCGAACAGCCTTAGGTCACCGAGTATTACAGCCTTGAAACTACCTAGAAGAGATTGTCAGGAAACCCCAGGATCCAGAAGACTTTTTAAGGACAGAACAGACTACCCTTTTTTTTTAGAATTGGATTTAACTACGTAAAGATTCGTAATTTGAAAACATAAAAAAGGCCTGGCGGKTCCTAGAAATGCTCAGAAACCCTTGGAATCCCTAACGCTCCTTCCGAGGCCTTTCAACACTATCCTACTCCCTGCCGAGCTCTTCCAGGTCTCACACCCCACATCCAGCTAGGTTACAGGGTGACACAGCTCACCCCAGCTCCGACCAGCGTCGTCCCAGCAGCAACCCTTAGCTGTTCCATAGGATGCCCACCCCTAAGCATCCCCAGATCTCTCTACCAGGCCTCATGCTCCTGCATCACAGGTCACAGGGTAACACCCCACCTCCGGTCAGCGTCGTTCTGGCATCGAGCAGCCACAGGTCCCTGAGTCTAACAGCATCAAAAACCACCTGAGAAAAGTTGTTAGGGATCCCGAGGGCCCAAAAGCATTCTTAAGACCACCGAACAGCCATCTGTAAAAAGAAAAAAAAAAAGGGGGGGAGGTCAAAACTAAATACCAACCATCCTAAAGTCCCCCCCTCAACAAAGGAGCCGTCGGTCTCGACTTTCGGTCCTCGAACCAGAGCACACTTGGTCTCATACCCCCTTCTGCATGGGTAACAGGGCACTGCAACCTTCCCCAGTACCGACCAACCTAGTTCTGTCGGATAGGAAGTGCCTTCCTCCCTTGGCAATTCCCATAGCGACAAACCTCTACACAGGTTACAGGGTCAGAACCCCGGCGCCGCTTGTGTTGGACGATCTGGTTATGCCTTCCACCCTCGGCATAATTCCATGGGCCTCAAGCTCCCCCCTGGGTCACAGAGCCAAGCTCCAGCACCGGCCCATGGCATCCCAGCCTCGTCCTCCTGACCTACTCACCTTCCCCGACATCCATCCTCTGATTGAAGGTCACCTTTCCTCCTCCAATCCTCCCCTTTTTAATTCCCCCCCTCCTTCCTTGATCAAAATCAAAATTATCTGAGTTTATAGAACTTCTATAGGAATTTATTTGAAGATTTTTTTCAGAAAATTCTTAGAAGCTTTTATAGGAAAATATTTCGTTTATAGAACTTCTATAGGAATTCATTTGAAGAATCTTTTCAGAAATTTCTTAGAATCTTTTATAGGAAAATATTTCGTTTATAGAACTTATATAGGAATTTATTTGAAGAATCTTTTCAGAAATTTCTTAGAAGCTTTTATAGAAAAATATTTTGAAAATATTTTTAGAAGCTTTTGTAGGAAAATATTTTGAGAAGCAGAAGTTTTTTGAAGCTTTTATTCGAAAAATATTTCGAGCTGTAGAATCAGAAGTTTCTTAGAAGCTTTTATAGGAAATTATTTCGAGAATATTATTAAAAGCTTTTATAGGAAAAAAATTCGAGAATCATAAGTTTTTTTTTGGAAGCTTTTATAGGAATTCCAATACGAGGTTTGAAGTTTAAACCGAGCATGTCGATCATCAGGAAAATTCCAATTGATCAGCATAAAGAAAACGAATCAGGAAATCATAGACTGAGAAATTCAGAAGAGCACCCAATGAACAATAGAAAGAAATCGAATCAAGAAATCGTGAACTGAGATCTTCTGATTATCCCCCCTTATAGAATCAATCATTAGTACACGTGAATTAGGAAATCATGGTTATGAGCAGGGGGAAGCTACCCTCCTTCCTTTCTTGCAGCCATGTGACTTCGTAAAAAATCCCGTAAGAAGAAAAAACCCTCTATCTCCCCTTCATCCACCCTCACTCAAACCCAACCCCTTCACCTTCGGGAGGGAAGAACAAAACTCCCTCCATCTACCTGCCCTACCGGCCTCAAGGGCCTGCCATAACACCAACACAGGCAAACGAAGGTACCAATCGACCATCCATGACCGTGATCGCAGGGGATGTGGAAACGGTGTCGTACGTGTAGGCAGGACCGTGATCGCAGGGGCGGTAGTTGTTTTGGTTTTCGGGAGAGGCCGACCGCCTCTTCTCTAGCGAAAAATAAGGCAGCATTTTTTTTTTTTCTTTCATCAGTCCAAACGGTAGTCCAGGAATGTCCGCCTTTGGTGGACAGTATGTGACGGTCGGCACGGTACCGTAACCCCGACGGTGTGTCCTGCCGCACGGCCCAACAGACAGCACGCAAACCCGACCCCGCACACCAGCCCAGAACAACCCGCCACTTGCCTAAAACAAACACCTACGAAACCGGGCAAGTGGGATTCCATTTTACTTATACGTCCCTTACGGACCGGCTCCGCTGAAAGTGGTTCTTTTGCTTTCTTACGAAAAACGGTAGAAGTTGGATCAGGCCCTCAGTCTGAGGACCTTGTTGCTCCACTACTCTCAAAATGCGCAAAATGAGAGTGAATATTCAGCAAGAACATGGAAAGATACACCGTGACGGTCATGATTTTTGTCTTTCTTTTGTGCATGTAGAGAATAGTGGAGCGAGGAGAGCATTGGAGTGAGGCGGATAGCTCTAGAGGCGGCCTGGTCCTAAGGGAAAACTCGCGAGGAAAAAAAAAAAAAAAAAAAAAAAAAAAAAAAAAAAACGACGAAAAAAAATAAAGAAAAAGACAATGGAAGAAATACGACGAAAACTTGCAAAAACGAAAAGAAAGCGCCCGAAAAATGAAAGAAAAAAAAAAAAAAAAAAAAAAAAAAAAAAAAACCTTGCGAGATAAGGCCTCGCTGCACTACTCTCGATATGCACAAAGACAAAAATATTGGCGGTGTATCTTTCCATATTCTAGCAGAAGATTCACTCTCGTTTTGCACATGTCAAGAGTAGTGCGGCGACGCCCATACTCTCACACGACAATGTTTTCGACTATTGAGTCAGTTTCGGATTTGGACGTAATTGCGGTCATATACGTTCCCTTGTTGCTGGAATTGCGGTCAGGTGCATTAGGGAAAAGTCATCCTGTGAGTTATGCACTCACACTGCGACTTTCCTGAGTGCATGGGCCTCCCCCCCCACCACTCACCAAATGCACAAAAAACAAAAAAGTTATGGGTCCTTCGGGACATCTGGAACGATATACAGAAAGAAGTTTAGCATGGTCCCTACGCAAGGGTGACACGCATAAATCGAGAAATGGTTCAAAAGCTATGGCGCTGTATCTTCCCGTGTGGTAGGGGAAGATGCGTGTCTCTTACGGCCCGACCTTGATGCACCTGACCGCCTTTTCGTCCTACTAAGAGAAGTTGAAAATGCCCCTAGTGTGAGTATATTCTCTGAGACGGTGTGAGAAGCGATGCTATAAAAAAAAAAAACAAGGGGACCCGCCGCGGCTTCGCGCGTGGTGAAGAGAGGGGGTGGTGGATGATGAGGTAGAAGTTCAAAATAATTTGAAGAAAGCATGCACTGAACTGGAAATTGCAATGTTTTGATTGTTTGTACAGCCAGAAACAAAATCCAAAAAATCAGGACAGGGGGTGGTTTAGGCAATGTTTATTGGATTTGTCTTCTCTCTCTCTCTCTCTCTCTCTCTCTCGCGCGCGCGCGTGCGCGCGCGCGCTCTTCCTCTCTTTGTCTCTCTCTCTCTTTCTCAACCTCTTTGTGCCTTTCGAACGCATGTCCAAATTTTTCTGTTTGTAGACGTCGAAGCTCTGTGCCCCTGTCGAGTCATTGTGAAGCATAGCAGTCTTCGAAGATGTCACCTTCGGTTTGCAGATTGTCGTCGTTGTGATGAAGTTGTCGAGGATGATGAAGATGTTGGCACTTGCTGTCTTGTGGATCGTGATCATGGGCAAGCTGAAGAGACCTGGGCATGGAGAAAAAAACGAGCTTTGCGGACAATGTCGGCCCTGTAGATATGAAAGGGGGGGAGTTGACATTGTGCCTGACGATGATGGACAACAATAGTTTGCTCACATATTCCCAAGTGCATAGGGCGTGTGGAATGTTGTACATGTGTAATGTATTGCGAGATGCAAGTATGTCATGGATGGGTGTTGTAGCGCGGACACATCCCCATTGTTCAAGCGGGTGGCACCAGCGGGGATCTGTCTCATGTACAGGGAGGAGGAGAGGAGGTGTTGAAGGTTGTGAAGAAGCAATGAAGGAGTATTTGTGGTGAGCGTCAATGAATCAGATACGGTTACGTTTGTATTTGAGAAGGCCGAGGTTGGAGCCGGTTGTATGAAAGTGTAGTGATCATGTTGGCGGAGTTGTAGGAGGAATGTTTTGGATTGTGGAAAGGTTTTCTCGGCGATGGATGCGGGGGAGGATGATTAAGTTGACGTTCGTGGTTATTTTTATATGCAGCGAAGAAGTCGTAGAGGGATGGGGAGTATGCAGCATGATCTGTGAGTAAGAAATTCTCCCACAGAATTTGATCAATGATGTGTTCAATTGTGTCGGCATTGAGGACGTGTTGCAAGTCATTCGATTTACCATATTCATTAGGATCGTCACCTGCAGTATAGCGTGATTCATAGCGTAGTCGAGACATCGACGGACGGGTGGTCGTTGGTGTTGTTGTAGCAACAATTGTACTCGCGGTGTGGATTGGTGGGATGTCGAGTTGGGCGAGTGTAATGTCATCCAAGTCATGGTGTTCGAGGGAAGAGGGATCTGTTAACAGCGTGGACGCAAGTACGGTTGTTTGCTTGGGAGTGGAAGGTTGAGTGGTTGTATGCAGAGAAAGTGAAGAGGTGGTGTTCAATGGTGCAGCAGTTGCAGTTTGGGCAGAGGAGGGAGATGAAGATGAAGGCGGGGAGGTTGTTGCAGGTGTGGTGGAAGCATTAGTCTTGAGCTATGTGACACCCGCGGCCTAAGCCGCAGGCATTTCGGCCGCTGCAGCCGAGATTCTCGGCCACGGCCGCGGCCAATGAGGCCCAGTCCGCGGCCTGGTTTTTAAATATTTCCCCCCCTCGCCCCTAAAAATACGTACAAATATATATATCGTCAAATAAAACTGCCCGGTAAACCGTAGGCAGAGAGGGAGAAGAGGACAACAAACGAGGGGCTGTGACAAACTGTTTCGTCGGAGTTTCACCGACTCATCAGGAAGCTGAATATATATATATATATATATATATATATATATATATATATATATATATATGGGGGTGTAGGGCTTGCAAAACCCTACACTCCTATATTTTATTTTTTGGAATCCGACTTTGTTTAAGATTTTTAAAAAATCAATAAAATTAAAAATATATATATAAAAAAAAACATGAATTTTTTTTTGTCATTTTTTATCATGAGATATATGGTCCCCGAGTCGACCTGTGTTTTTTTTTAAAATGAATTTCTGTTTTTTACAAGGAAATGAGTTGTTTAAAAAAAAATGCAGTTGCAAAATTTGAAAACAAATTAAAAAAAAAAGGGTTTGATTGATTGATTGATTGATTGATTGATTGATTGATTGGTCTGATTTGATTGATTGATTGATTGACTGATTGATTGATTGAGTGTGAGTGTGTGTGTGTGTGTGTGTGTGTGTGTGTGTGTGTGTGTGTGTGTGTGTGTGTGTATGTGTGTGTGTGTGTGTGCAATCATACTCGCTCTCTTCCACACTTTACATGCATGCAAACAGGTGCGCAGCAAACTGGCGACATGCGCCCACTCTGAACTTTGAGATATGGTACCCTGAACACAGTTCAGATTCAAGTTCACTTCGAATGGCTGTGTGTGTGTGTGTGTGTGTGTGTGTTTGTGTGTGTGTCTGTGTGTGTGTGTGTGTGTGTGTGTGTGTATGTGTGTGTGTGTGATGTGTGATGTGTGTGTATGTGTGTGTGCGTGTGTGTGTGCGCGGGTGTGGGTGTGTGTGTGTGCGCGACCCTCCCCGCCAGCCGCGCAGCTCCCGCGCGGCGGCAACTGCGACCCTCCCCACGGGCGTGGGCATGGGGGCTGCGCGGCTCGCAAGGAGGGTCCCAGTTGCACGCGCGCGCGCTCGCAAGAGAGAGAGAGAGAGAGAGAGAGAGAGAGAGAGAGAGAGAGAGAGAGAGAGAGAGAGAGAGAGAGAGAGAG
>BFEA01000025.1:3199864-3211553 GCA_003427395.1 Chara braunii | reverse complement strand
AGAGAGAGAGAGAGAGAGAGAGAGAGAGAGAGAGAGAGAGAGAGAGAGAGAGAGAGAGAGAGAGAGAGAGACCTTGCGACAATTTGGTTGTGGAAATGTGCGTTTCAACTTTCAGGAAGCCACAGAACAGGATTTCTGCACATCTCCACAAAGACGTCCAGATTCAAACTTGACGCTCCTAGTGGCAGTGTGTGCCTGTCCACTGACAGAGTCTGCAGCGGTGCAGCAGCAGTTCCTCAGACTGACACACTCCCATTACCAATTTTCTTTTTCCGAATCAGTTTGCCGTGGATTTTCGAACCGGTTTTCATTCCTCACCCATGAACAGACATGCCAGGAATGAAAACTCGTCAAATTTTGAAAAGTAAAACCTGCCACATTTGGTGGCCAATGAGAATACGAGAAACATGAACCCTCCTCCTCCTCCTCTTTGCACGCTAACCAAAGCACGACCTTATGATCCCTTCTCTATCTGTGGCTGGCAAGCGTGTCACACAGAACAATGATCCTCATTCCTGTACTTTTCTCACCTCTAGTGGGACTTGGCCCCGGGTTGAATTGTGGGGTCCCCGGCCTCAATTATGATTGAATTGGAATGAGAGTAAAAAGAAAAAAAAGAAAAAAAAAGAGAAAAGAAAAAAAAAAGAACCAGTTTAGTTAGCAATCATGACAGTGTGGGTGGCGGAGCCTTCCTTCTTGGCTTCGATTTCTTTTCTTGTGGGATTTTCCTTTTTTGTGTTGCTCTTCTATTGCGGTCTTCAATGGCCGAGGTCCCATTACCAAAGAGGATCGGGTCGAACGCCTGAATCTGGACGTGCTTGTGCAAAGGGTGCAGAAAGTAGAGATTGAACTGTTTTTCTGCATCTCTGCTTAAAACACGTCCAGATTCAGGAGCTTAATCCAATCCTCTTTGCTAGTGGGACCTCTCTCGATGAGAGCATACTCTCACTAGCACAATCTTAAATGTATCTGACCGTATTTACGGCCCTCTCTACTGGGATGAATCTGACTGCAGTTACGTCAAGAAATAAGTAAAAAGGTCCTTAGGCTAGTGTGAGTATGCCCTGAGTCCCGTAAAAATCGAAACTGGGTAATGCTCCCAGCACTGGCCTTTATGTGGGGTGGCCGGCCCCCTTTCTTTCCTCTTTAATGTGTAATGAATCTGTTCCTTGAGTTCTGGTCGTTGATCTTCCAAATCCGCGGTCAGAAATCGATCATTCGGGTAAGTGGGACTTGGCCCCGGGACGTCTTGGCACAGCCGCTCAGTTGGTGCACCTACGAACTGTTTCATATATATATGGCACAGCCGCTCAGTTGGTGCACCTAAGAACTGTTTCATATATATATGAAACTCCGACGAAACAGTTTGTCACAGCCCCTCGTTTGTTGTCCTCTTCTCCCTCTCTGCCTACGGTTTACCGTAGGCAGTTCTATTTGACGATATATATTGCAAGGAAAGTGGCTGATTTCCCCGCCCAGTTGGCCAAAAGAGAAAAAAAAGAAGAAAACGAAGTGGAGGATGCCTCCGTCAGCTAAAAGGAGGCCAAATACAACCGTCAGTATTCAGAATGAATAGTGAGTGCATTATGCTCGGAAGGGCATTATAGATAGCGTGGCAACATACGGCCTCGCTGCACTACTCTGGACATGCAGAAAACACAAAAATATTGGCGGTGTATCTTTCCATATTCTAGCAGAAGATTCACTCTCGTTTTGCACATTTCAAGAGTAGTGCAGCCAGGCCCATAGGATGCCGCAAAAGACAAAGAGCCTGGTTCCACACCACTTGAAAATACTTGAGTTTCAAGTGCACACTAAGCGAGAAATTGTGATTAATTTACACTTACTCGATTTATGGTTCCATGTGCACTTGAGGAAACCCTTGAACAGGATTGCCGCACTTGCAACCGAACTCCACCGCTTGACCAATCCTGGACCAGGATCGCCTGCTGGAAAAAAAAAAAAAAAAAAAAAAAGGCCCCACCCGGAGTGCTGGCGGCAAGGGCTGGCACTTGAACTCAAGGTACCTCTGGGAGGTGACTTGAATTCAAGGGTGATTTTGGCTGTGTCCCCCTTGAGTTTCAAGGGTGCACCCTTGGGATGCAAAAAAGTGAAAACAAAGCTGGTCGCCCTAAGGGGGGGGTGGAACGATGATCATTTGCATCGCTCTTGAACTCAAGTGGTGTGGAACGAGGCTCAAAGACATCGATCACTATGAATTCCGGGGATGCGTTGTTCCGGGGATGCGTTGGGCCTTGCGCCACTGCTCTCCAACTGCGCAAAATGAGAATGAATCCAGCGCTAGAACATGGAACGATACATTGCCATCGTTTTTGCCTATTGTGCGTGTGGAGAGTAGTGCAGCGAGGCCCATTGTGCCACAACAGTATCCTGCTATGTGAAGTGAGTCGAGGCCCGCTATCGCCGACAGCGTATGAAAAACGCGTAAGACCATGGGGAACAGAAAGGACAACAGAAAACGCGTGAAAACCAAGCCCATGAGTTAAGAAAAAAAAAAAAAAAAAAAAAAAAAAAAAAAAAAAAAAAAAAAAAAAAAAAAAAAAAAAAAAAAAAAAAAAAAAAAAAAAAAAAAAAGAGCCATGTGGGTCAACTGTACACTCGCCAAGGGGATAGGACAGAAAAGAGTTTGGGCCTGGCCGCACTACTGTAGAAACGAAAAAAGAAAGCATGCATCTTCCTCAGAAAGTGGTAAGA
The DNA here is from genome assembly GCA_003427395.1 of Chara braunii. NCBI lineage: Eukaryota > Viridiplantae > Streptophyta > Charophyceae > Charales > Characeae > Chara > Chara braunii. The sequence goes on along the minus strand of BFEA01000025.1, from coordinate 3,208,838 downwards.
TGCATCCCTTGCTATTCATAGGTACGGATCCATCTTGCCACGCTCTGCTTGAAGATGCACTCGAACTTTCTTCGTTTCCACAGGGGTGTGGCAAGGCCCTTTGTGTGGCAGTTGAGTGACCCTAAGCCTGCCGTGCAGTACTCGTTTTTTGAATAGGTAGACGTAAGTGTAGCTCAACCTCAGGGTCCGCGGTCGAGCAGTCTATTGTGACGACAGTGGACTGCAAGCTGCGGGTGGCTTGTGGTTCGAAGGAGGTCTTGGGACAGTTGGTTTGAATCAGTGGATCCTGTACTTGTCCTACTCTCGTCTACTTTGTCACCAAGGTGACTTTCTGTGTGTTTGCGCACGCATGGTTTGGCGACATCTGCACCAGGTCCTGTGTTTTGCACATGTGGCACCTGTGTCGTACATTCACAAGCAGTTTCTTACATCTACATGTATTACCCGAAAAAGTAAAGAGATCTTTGTTCCCCCATGCGGGTGCAACGGAAGCTTCCCGCCAAAATATTTTCAATCCCTTGTGGGTATGGCCAACCCCAAAAGAGAGTAGGGTCGGCCATAGGCCCACTGGATAGAAGATTTTCAGTATTTTGCTGGCTGGCTGTTCTGCAGCAATTATCTCATTGGGTGGAGCCCTCCTTCAATCACGGAGTATACATATCGTCACAAACAGAACTGCCCGGTAAACCGTCGGCAGAGAGAGAGAAGAGGACAACAAACGAGGGGCTGTGTATATATATATATAAATGGAGGGCGTCATGATCACTGCTGACAGAAGTTAGTTTGGTCCAGAAAAAATGTGGCAGTTACTGTGTTCACTGTTGTTGCAACCACCACCATCAGATCATCTGTGATCTGATGGCTGGGAAGCACTCTGCTGCGATTTCCGGTGCGAGGTCTCTGTTTCTTTTTTTTTTCTTTTGCCTTTCTCCTGTTTTCGCAGCCCAGAAATTCGTTTTTTTTTTTTTTTTTAATATAAGAAGTCCAGGGTGTTGTAGAGGCCAGTGAGTGTGTGCACAATGATCACCTGGAACTGTGAGCCGTGGGTGTCCTGGAATATGCGACCACCTCCCAACCCATCCTCACGTCAATACTCCTAGCACACCCCCTATCCCACTTTTCTACCTCAGTGTGACCAGCACTCAGAACCATTGCCCTACCCACGGGCACTGCCAGGCAACTTGGACCGAACAGCAGTGATAGGCACCGGGGCTGATAGATTGCCCAGCCCTGGTGGAAGCGGAATCGAACGAACCTTGTCGAACGGGAACTTTGGACGCCAGGCCCAGACAATGAACTACAGGCCCCATATATATATATATATATATATAGCCACCAGACAGTTCTATCCGAATGTCAGTAGGAACTGCACCCAATGGCACCCTATCCCACCTACCTGAACCTACTGCAGGCACTAGAGCCCCACCAGTGACTAGCTCCCCAGCCTGTTTTTTGTGTATATATTCTGTGAATCTGTGTAGACAGTATCATGTGTGGAAACTTGAACCTGTCAGGCCGCGGCCACTCAGTGGGTCTCGCTCCAGTACTATCTGCTGTACGATTTCGGATAGTGGGACACCGCTCCACTTACTATCCAAAATGTACCTTCGGAAATCGCCCTATAGTCGTCAGATGGCGCCCTCCAGATTCGCCATACGATCCTGTATATTTCCAAGCCTGCAAAAGTCGTTACTCGGAGGGCGGATCATGGAGGTTGACGTTCTACCATGAATCCGTATGGTGCACCTGGAGTTGGGGCCGACAAATTGCTGTCTCGGAGTGCTGTTAGGGTGTTTTGTAGTCAACACGGGAATTGGAGACTTGTATAGCAGATAGTAAGTGGCGACGCCGGGTTTCATACGTTTCTTCATGCTCTGACAGCTATACGGTAACTACACGAAATTGTGTATAGTTACCTACTTTTGCTATACGGTAACTATACGGTAACTATACGAAATTGTGTATAGTTACCTACTTTTGCTATACGGTAANAGTTACCTACTTTTGCTATACGGTAACTATACGGTAACTATACGAAATTGTGTATAGTTACCTACTTTTGCTATACGGTAACTATACGGTAACTACATGAAATTGTGTATAGTTACCTACTTTTGCTAAACGGTAACTATACAGTAACTATACGACACTGGATAGTAGTGGAGCGAGACCCAGTGTCACACTGGATCGGCCACACTTCTATCGGACTGCTAATGGGACCATGCCCGACACATTTTTTTCTGGAACAAACTAGACTTCTGTCAGCAGTCCATAGACTCCGCGATTGAAGGACGGCTCCACCGAATGAGGTAATTGCAAACAACAAGCAAAATACTGAAATCTTCTATCCAGTGGGCCTATGGCCGCCCTCCATAAAGGGCCTCGGCACACCACTGTCGAAAGGCAAAAAAAATTGACAGCTATCAGAAAAAAATTGACAGCGTCCCTTCGACAGTTTGCCCCCCTTCAGCCACACAGCACTGTAGACTGGACGTACTTGTGAATGCAAGAATGGAAAAAGACGAACGCGCCTGAGGGTAGGACAAATACTAGCCCATCCCGACCTCACGCTCACTCACCAAATTTCGAATGGCGCAGCCGAGGACTGTCAAAAGCACCGTAGTAGCAGGCTGGGGATTCAACAACTTTCGACAGGAGGTGTCGAGAACCATTGTCTGACAACTTGCAAATTTTCTTCCCGTCTCCAATTTCGACAGCCTGTGTGGCCAAGAGAAACTATCGAAAATCGTGTTTTCGACAGTGGTGTGTCAAGGGCCATACTCCGTGATTGAAGGAGGGCTCCACCCAATGAGATAATTGCACAAAAGCAAGCAGAATACTGAAAATCTTCTATCCAGTGGGCCTATGGCCGAACCCACCCTCTTTTGGGGCTGGCCATACCCCCAACGGATTGAAAAGATCTTAGCGGGAAGATTCCTTTGCACCGGCATGCCCAGTGCTTGTTTTTTTTTTTTTTTTTTTTCCCTCCCCCCCAAGTCCAGGGTGTTGTAGAGGCCAGTTACTAGGCTCACATTGATCGCCGGAAGCTGTCAGCCATGGTTGCCCTGAAGAGACGAGGCTACGTCCCATCCCATCCTCACATCAATACTCCTAGCGCACCCCCTATTCCTACTATCCATGCCCAGTGTTAACCAGAGGAGGAGGGGAACAAAGATGTCCTTACTTTTTTGGGTAATACTTGTAAAATACTGACCGTGGGATCTCGAGTACTGCACGGCAGGATTTGGGTCACTCAACTGCCCTGTCGGGTCGATGTTGCTCAGTGGTTAGAGCACCAGTTGGAAATGGGCATTGTGGTATAAGGTTGTGGGTTCAAAACTCAATAATTGCAACCTTGCGCATGGACACCAGCAGGGTGTTAGATTGACGCACGGCTGGACATACACTCCCTTGGGCTGACGCATGGTACTATTACAGACACTGCCTGCGCACCACCCAAGGGTTGTTCATGGTGTTGTATGTTGGTTCTGGGTTTCACATGGGTTGCTTGGGGGGGTCGGTCTTGGGTGTTCTGTTGATCTCCCCAGTCTGGCATATCATCCGTTCTTTCCATTTCCGCGTGTCGTTCACATGGCAGAGTCATTCGATTATATGTTACAAGGTCACAGGCTCGAGCTTGGTTCGGTCCTTGGGGGGGGTCCTTGTCCAGCTCGTTGCCGTTACATTTCCATACATCTATTCACAGAGCACACACAGCCTTCGGGCATACATACTTAGCTTGCGAACTATACATGGCCTATGGGCTACATACACAAGTTTCCACACATGGCGCTAACTGGACATCTAGCCTTCGGATATATACACATAGATTGCGAACTATACAACTATCAGACTGGGGGGGTCTATCACTGGGTGGGGTCTAGTATCGTAGTAGGTACGAGGCTGGTCACCGGAGTTCGGCTTAGACCCTAGGCTAAGGGTAGGGTATAAGTCGTTTAGGCTAGTCCGAGTTGCCCCTGGCCTTGGGTAAGCTAGGAAAGGACGGTAAGACTGCTTCAATGAGTGCTGCCCTGTCTGAACCTAGGGCGTAGAGTCTCTTGAGACCTGTAGTACATTGTCTGGGCCTGGCGTCCGAAGTCCTCGTTCGACAAGGCTCGTCCGACTCTGCTTCCGCCAGGGCTGGGTAGCCAGTCCTGGTGCCTATCACTGCTGTTCGGTCCAAGTTACCTGCCCATTGGTAGGGTGATGGTCCTGAGTGCTCGTCACACTGAGGTAGGATAGTGGGATAGGGGGTGTGGTAGGAGTATTGATGTGAGGATGGGATGGGAAGGTGGTCTCATATTCCAGGACACCCACGGCCTACTACTTCAGGTGATCACTGTGCTGTCAGTAACCGGCCTCTACAACACCATGGACTTAAAATATATATATATATATATATATATATATATATATATATATATATATATATATATATATATATATATATATCCCATCCCATTGCTAGTGGGACCATGCTTCAACTGTCTAACTCTTTTTTTTTTTTTTTTTTTTCAATTTTTACAAAGGCCCTTGTGCAAAGCCTCTATCCCAGTGGTGGTAAGAGAACCACCGGAATTGAGGCTTTGCGGGGTGGGCCGCTCCATCTATTGGTGGGGAGCATCACCTGCTGGTAGAGTAATGAGAAAGAGTGCTAGACCGCACTTCAGAAACTGATGAAGCACACTCACATGTACATCACACAGTAAGGACAGATATAACCCAAGCACAGGTAAGTTCGTAAAATATGAACAATGATAGAACATCTGGCGAAAGACCCTACGCAGCGTTTCAACCGGTCGCCAGTCCGGTCTCATCAGAGCATCACCTGCTGGAAACCGGGTCCAGCGTCCCTTGAATACATCTTTTTTTCCACGTGCTGGGAATTGGGCCCAGCGTCCCCTTTGAAAACAAAAAGATTGGGATGGTTCACTGCTGCTGGAAACCGGGTCCAGCTTCCTTTGTTCATGCTCTATTCCACAGCTAGGGGCAGCCGGGGACACTGGGGGGCACCAGTGCATCCCTTCAGGCCCCTGTCTGCCTACCTCTACCTCTAAATTGAGGGAAAAAAACTTTGAGGAGAAAACACTAGCAAGGCTGAGAACCGGGCTCAGCGTCCCATACTCTATGCGAGACACCTTATTTAGGGGACATGCCTCTTAGAATCTCTGAGAATGGAAACAGAAGGACAAGTAACGGCTGAGAACCGGGCTCAGCGTCCCATACTCCATGCGAAGCACTTAGAATCCTGGGCCTAGCCATCCTCTTGGTATACTTCCACAAGTAATAATGGGTGGGGGGGGAAGGGGTCCGGGAAATCTGCCGCTGGTCTTAGGGGGATGCAGGGGTCTATTTCAGTCCAATTCCGAAAGAGGAGCTTGTAGTCCTCGGGCATCTCTCCCCCTGCCACCCCTCCCTCCTCAAGGGGGTTATCCCCTGACCAGGCTTGTGATAAGCTCAGATCCGTACCGCGCGGCTTGCCGTATCCCTGAGGAAAAATCCCGCGGAAGCCCCGAAGTACGGACACGGACAGAAAGGGGTTTTTCTTTCTTTTTGCTTGGGTTTTCTTTTTGAAACGGCTTTTTCATTTTGTTGGTTAATAACTCCCGCGCGGGCGAATAGCGGCCGCGGTATGAAAAGCAAGAAACAGTTTCGGTTGGGACCTTTTTTTTTGAATTTTTGCGCGCACGCCTAAGCTCTGAATTCTTCACGCGCCTCGCACCCCCGTTTCTTGCTCTGCTTCCCCGCGCCATCTTCCTTTCTTGCTGCGCGCGTTTCCCTCCAGCTGGACTCTTCGTCTTCCCCTACACCCGCATTGATCCTTACCCCGTCTTCCTCCGCGAAGTGATTGGCTGCGTAGTTGGGATGCTCGGATCAATGTGGAAAGCGGGAAACCGCGCACCACTTGGACGAACACCCCAATCACGTAGCCCTGCAATCCCGCGGGTCGAACCCTCTAACTCCCCACCTCTCTCTCTCCTGTCCTGCTCATCTACACCCTGCGCTGTCCGCACCTCGCGCTGTTAACCCGCCGCCTCCCGCGCTGTTAACCCGCCGCCTCCCGCGCTATAAATTTGCGCAACCCTCTCCTCTCCCTCTCTTTGATCTTGGCTGCAATGCTGCGTGAGCTATGCGCAAGAGTTCGCGGCGCCGAACAGGCTCGACGAGCCCAAGGACGGGCGGAGTGACGACGTGGGGTGGACCCCGCGGTAGTCTCGGGGCGAAGCAGTCGGAGGGACTAAGCAGTGGTCGGGATTGGACGCTGGCCGCGGCAGGGCCTTGTGGCTATGGTGGTCGGTGGTCTTGGGTGGTTTGAAGGCTGCGCCTAGGGGGCGGCAGTTAATTGAAATTTTTGGTGTACAAGAAGGACTCGCTTTTATCTCCATTGCTGCTTTGTCTATGCATGTCGTGTGTGTAAAGCCCCGAGTGATGGGTGCTGGTTGTGCGCATGCGTGATGTCGAAGGTCCATGGATGATTAGATGTCCCGTCAAGGATTGTTGATTGCATGCATGTATGTGTGTATGTACTCGTCCGGGCGGGGATGGGCAAACTGAACTGGGGGACCGTCTGATTAGGAGTATGAGTGTGTTGATCCGGTTGTTCCCCTCCCCTCCGCGGCCTTTCCTGCGCTCTCGCGCGGTCTCGGCGTAACTCTCTCTCTCTCCCTCTCTCTCGATCGCCTTTCTCTTGAACCGACAGTCATCGCCTTTCGAGCTTTTCGTCCCCGTACCGGTGATGTCAATCGCCTGCGTCCGCGCGGACGGTCGACGCCCCCGCCAAGGGGAGAAAGCCTCGATTTCGTCATCTTCCCCCTACGCACCCACTTTTGAGAAAGAAGAGTTGCGTTGAGTGTTGTATGGAGTCGGTGTTGGTTCGGATGACCGGGAACGCGGGATCTTGCCCGTGTTCATCGCCTAACTCCAATCGTCTCCTCGTGCTACCGACCTTCCCCATCACAGATGACGACAGCGTCTACTGCGATGCGGACGTATGGCGCGCGTTGAGGCGAACGGAGCAAGTGTGTTGGTGGGACCTGCCTTGGGCTTGTGATATAAGGGGGAACGGGTTTGTCTTGATTGAGCGTTTTGATTCCCCAACTCTAATTTTGCCTTATACGGAGTTGACGGTGTTGCCCTGGTCGGCCGCTCACGCCGCGTGGTGGCCGCAGTTTAATTGTCGCTGGTGTCGCCAGGGGGACTCGTGTTCTTGGCAACGACTGGTCCTGGGTTACGAGGAAGCGACACGTTTCCCCGAGCTTTCCCGTAGTGCGGGGACGTTGCCCGCGCAATTTCGAATTTGGATGCCGACGAGTCCTCCCGGCGCGTTACCCTCCCGGAAACTTTCGCGCGGACTCTGCGAGTCCGACGCCGAGGCTTGACGGGCTCGAACCAACCACTCCTACAGCAAAGACCCGAGGGTTCGGTCACTTCGAGAGAACCGAGGATGAGGCCGGAAGGCTTCAAACCCACCACCTATCCCCCAAAACCCCTGACGGCCAAAGTTTTGTCTTCCGCCGCCATGGCCCTCTCCCCTTGATGCCTTTTCCCGTCCCGATGCACGACGGCAGTTCGTTTTTGCGGAAACCTTTTTGATTTTATCTTCTCGGAGTGATCCGACCCCCACGGGACTTCGCGGCGACAGTTCAACTCCGGGGAAAACCTCTGGCACGAAACGAGGGCCTCCCGTTCCGTCCGGGAGACTCAACCCCTACGGCAAAAAATCCTCGGCCACGCCCCTCCTAGAACTCTGATCGGCGACCCCGTACGGGACACCGCGAGGGGGCGTGAGGTTGCGTACTATCACAGGCTACCCTTGCCATCCATTCCCCCCTCCTTCCTCCTAACCAGTTTTCACAGAACCGAGTGATTATTTCGGCGATGTCTTTCCTGGTATGCACAAAACTCATTCGCTGTCTGGCTGCCTGCCACTGGTTTGTGATCTCTGCTTGTACTAGTTGTCGGACCCCCTCGGTTAGCTCCCCCTCCTCCACCCGTGCACCCTCGATTTCCAGGATGCACCTTTTCCACCATATCACCCAGAGAATGCTCATCTGTCTGGCTGCCTACCACTGGTTAACTGCGGTCGACAAACGCAACGTGCACAAACATAGCGGATCCTGGGAACCGCAAAATGCATTCAGAATATGACAATGAGACTAAGCCAACTAAGAATCTTGGAGCTCCTTCAAACCTCTTTTGTAAGAAACTTCAAAGTTAGACAAAAATCAGAAAACGCCTCAAGAATCCACCAACGGTCCTCTTTACCTCACTCCGGCAAGACTTACTGCAGTAAAGCCACCATCTCTACCGCTGCTATGCCCTATTTCTGTCCTACCAGCTAGTCCCTTCGCTAGTAGGACGCGTGATATCTTTCTCTAACTCTTAGTTACCAAATCGCGAGTTTTTTTTGTTTCCCCCCCCCCCCAATCAATGGTTTCTTTACAAAACAATTCAATGAGGCAGGGGACCTCACAATTCAACCCGGATTACCGACAGCATCAGCCAGCTTAGCTTAAACCACCAGTACCTAGCGATTGTTAAGGCTCGTGGCTCAGCCTATTGGTAACCCGAACCTCGCCGAGCCTCGAGCTACCGGTAGGTGCATGAAAAAAAAAAAAAATATATATATATATATATATATATATATATATATATATATATATATATATATATATATATATCCTTAAAAAAAAAAAAAAAAAAAACGATAATTCTTCTGCCAAAAAAAATGAGAAATCGAAAAGCAAACAAGGTTTATGGCTCCACTACTCTTGACATTTGCAAAACGAGAGTGAATCTTTCGTGCTAACATGGAAAGATACACTGTGATAATTTTGTCTTTTCCGCATGTCGAGCGAGGCCCACTGACTGTGACTGACGCGGAGTTCAGAGAGAGAGAGAGAGAGAGAACTCGGCGTCTGTGTGTGTGTGTGTGTGTGTGTGTGTGTGTGTGTGTGTGTGTGTGTGTGTGTGT
>BFEA01000025.1:3178037-3196769 GCA_003427395.1 Chara braunii | reverse complement strand
TTTTTTTTTTTTTTTTTTTTTTTTTTTTTTTTTTTGAAAACCGGCTGAGACCGCTAGTGGTGTTGGTACGAGCATCCACCACTAGCAGCCCAGCTAATAGCTCCGGTCTATTGGTGGGAAGCTACACCTGCTGGAAAATGGGTCCACCATCCCTCGTATGCGTATTACTGATACATGATTAAAAAAACAGGAAGTATGGAGAAAAGGAGTACTGCCTCTTGAACCAGAACCTGGCCGCCACATGCCCGTGGTATTGCTAGCAGCACTACCTCCTATAGCCCAATCTGATATCATCATCCAAATATCCTACTGGTAAGCGGGTCCAACGTCCCTTAAAATACAAGCTGCCTCATGAAATACTGTTGATGACGTTCCTGACACATCTGAGGATAAAAAAACTCTTTTGGATGGGGATTCGGGGCTTCTTCACTCTTGAATGAGCTCAAGATCTCTCATGTAACTACTAGTCCTGACTCCCTAACTATATAAGGATAACAAATAGACCTTTACTCATTCTCAAACCATGATCTTTTTCACAATACTCCTTGGGTGTGGAGGAAAAAGGTCTGGGAATTCAGACATGTCTCTCATAGGAACACTATGTTCAACCACAATCCATTCCCCAAACTTCAAGTAATAGTCCTTGCACAAGTCCTCAAAGTCCCCCCCCTGCGCCCCTTCTCACATGACCTACCCCAATTTCCCCCCTTGGGATCCCCCAAGCCAGCAACGACCAAATTTCTTGAATATGCTTTAGGATTTCGGCTTTTGAATGAAAATGATGAACTTTCTCTTTGGTATACTCCCATCTAATTCTAATGTCTGTTTCAATATGTTGTTTGATTGTGTCTAAAAATTCCGGTTCATCCAGCCTTGCTCCTTCTATTTCATAAGTACATCTTTTCAACCAAATAGTCCAAAGTATTGCCCCCCTTCCTATCCTAAACAAATTACAGGTGAATTCATCATGTTGATCCAGAAACCACGCTTCAAGCGAAAGTACTCTCCAATCCCAAGGCCACTGACATGTGGGACCCAAATGTCGCCATATTCGGTCCCACCATCTCCAGAGCCATATAAATCTTGAACACTGCAAAAAAATATGTTCTATAGTTTCAGGAATAATTTTTGACAGAAAAATCGACCTACAAAATTTACATAATGGGAAAGCCAAACCTTTTTGTTCCAACGTAGTTCTATTTATTAGCCAATCATTAGCCGGGAGACAACGGTGTTCAATTTGTCATTGTAGCAAAACTATCTTGGCTGGTTTGTACTTCATAATTTGGAACCACTGGATTTGTGTAAGGGATACCTTGCTCATGTTCGGATGCTTCATCCATCTAGTAACTACTTGGTCTTTTAAATTAATTCGCGGTTTCAACATTCTATATGTCAATTTAATTGTTAATGTGTGAAGAACTTTTGTATACACTCGACCTCTTACTCCTGGAGAGTTCCAGGTCTAATTAATCGGGTTTAGTGCGATATTAGAAATGAGAGTAGCTGGTCTAAAAGCCAACCACGTGGTTTTTCGTTTTAATATCATAATCCTGAAGATTAGATGAATGGTTACCCATTTAAAAAAAAATTGTAGGGTTTGGGATAACTTCGTTATCATGTGTGAGATTTAATAGGGTCAGCAAAACATCCCCATTGAGTGTCTCGTTTACACCGAGAGAGCCAGCGATTCAAGTCTGTTATTACCCAGATGGGAAAAAAATGGTTGTTGGGCATATAGCCTCTGAGGATCCTACTCGTTGTAATCAACGATTCCAAATATTCAACGTCATGACAATTGAATTACAACTTTTACGTATTAGGTCAAGTTGGTTGGTGATGGTCACCCAGTGACCTTCTTCCAATTTTGGCTCTTTTTTAAAATTATCATCCAATCAAGAGGAATTAGTTTCACTAGTCTTTCCAATGCACCTGCAAAGTGGTGGCAGTAGCGTAGACGATCATGAAGCACTGCTGAAAAAAGCCAATCCTTGGTATCCATGTCTCATATATCTTTAATATGTAGTATCCCATTCTTAACCCACCCCTTCCGTGGTGAATTCATATAATGGAGAACATACCCGTGTGAATATCTAATCCAACCATTATTGAAAAGAGGTTGTTGACATACCTCCTCCCATCGTTCAGGAGCCACCTTATCAGGCAGGGGTAATTTTCTCCATGTTTTTAATAGAGTAGGCCGAAAGGGGTCATTACCAATGTCTATCCTTGCTGCTTGACGGTTTGGAATTGTTTGGTGCTCCAGATTGCTTGAGGTTTTCCTTGGAAGAGTCCAGACTCTATTTTCCAACCATTTCAATGGATCAATAGTTTCTGGTGTTTCAGGAGCGAGACGTCTAATATGTTCCCATGCCAGCGCGCTCCAAAGAGTTTGGGGATTAAAAAATAGTCTCTTAATCCATTGGATGGAAAAAGTCATCCCTTGCATGACCGGATCAATTAGCCCCAATCCCTCTTGACTCTTAGGTTGTATAACTCATTGTCATGTTACCCTGCTAATAACATTTTGTTCTCATGATTGGCCCTCCACATGAATGCTACCAATTTTCTCTGGAATGTTCTTATTGATGTTCTATCCATAGGCCATATAGCAGATCTATACCAAATAGATGCTAGGACCACATTGTTAATAACAAGAACACGTCCCAGGAGAGAGGCGTGATTATCTTTCCACAGTTCCAGTTTTGTTAGGGTTTGTTGTGAGATCCATTCATTATTGGTTGATGGTTTTCCGACAACAGATAATGAGATTCGAAGCACTCTAATTGAAGTTTCCAGTGGGAGTTATTTCACCCTTGGTGATTCAGGATGACAAACCCCCTGATGGTGGATCCACCATCCTAGAGTCTTGCCACCCTAGTTGACCCTCATATTAGAAAGCCTGCAAAATCTATCAATCATTCTCTGAATTGCAACTAGACTTTCCTGTGATGCGTCCACCGTGAAAGAAAGATCATCTGCAAATAATGAGTAAACTGGGATTGCCTCCTCTGGGATGGATGTGACCTGGATACGTCCGATATCCTTGTGTTGCCCGAGATTGACCGCTAGTGTCTCCATGATAATAACAAAAAGAAAAGGAGCAATTGGGTCTCCTTGTCTAACTGAACGGTGTAGCGATATCGGCGGAGCTACATTTCCATCAACCATCACTCTAGTCGTGACATTTTGATGTAGGATATCAATCCATCTTCTAAAGTTAGGTCCAAAGTTTAGCTTTCCTAGACATTTATCTAAGACGAACCAATCCACATGATTATAAGTTTTCTCAAAGTCAATGAAAATAATTGTTGCATTATGTCTAGATTGGAGGGTCAATTTAACTAGTTCATTGACAAGTAAGATATTATCTTGGATATTCCTTCCAGTTAAAAACCCAGATTGGGCAGGGTGAATAATATCTGCAATGACTTTAGATAATCGATTTCCTAGGGCTTTTGCTATCAATTTATAGACAACTGTGAGCAAGGTGATCAGTCGATAGTTACAAATATTGGATTTTTCACCTTTCTTATATAGTAGAGTAAGTACCCCTTGACCAACAATTCCACCCATATTACCTGAGTCCCAGACTACCTGATAGAACTCCATTAGGTCTTGGGAAATGAATTTTCATACAAACTCTCAGAATTCTTTGGGAAAGTCATTTACCTGGATTTTTTTCCTCTTCCATTAACATCAAGGCCGTCTAAATCTCCTCTTTAAACATACATTTCAAACATCTTCTGCTGCTCACAAATTAATCCTTTAGATAAAGGGGTGAGGAAATCATCTATTTCTCTCATTTTTTGGTCTTGGGGGAAATCCTCATTCCTTGATGTGAATAGTTTTTTGAAAAAATCCCTAGCTATCTTGGTACAGGATGCAGTAGAAGTAGCCAAACTTGCATTTGCACATTGTGGGTCAATCAAAGTCGTAATCACTGTCCTCCCTATACGTGCTCTGGCTATTGCAAAAAACGCGCATCCATTGTTTGGTCCATATAATGTTTTATAAGTTTCCCTCTGATACGGACCCCTTATCATCAATATTCCATTTGGGATAATAATTGAGATTCCAACTCTTGAATCTCGTTGGCCAAGGATTCCACATTATCTGTATCCTCAGAATCAGTGTCTTGATGTTGTAGTTGTTGAATGCGTTGAAGAATGAGTGTTTCCTTAAAGTGACATTTTGTAGTTAATTGTTTTGAATATTCATTGTATTTACGGCCTATAAACACTAAACCGTTGTTGAACCACTTAATATCATCCTGTATGTGATCTCTCTGATCTTTCATAAAAAAACATACATCTTTGAGATGAGATTAAAAGTTAACCATTTTAAGATGTGACTTATTTAACTTATAATAACATCTTCCTTGGTCTACTTTCTTCTGGAAAGAAAAAATGGTCACACACATCGCATGGTCTAAGCCCGAAAGTGGGCTACGTGGAAATATTTCAGCCATCTGTAACGCCCCCAGCAAATCTTCCAACACAAGTATGAGGTCAATTCGGGACTTAGCACTATGACCTGATTTACTTTTCCTAAAACATAAAAATGATATGTGAGTAGGGTTAATCTTTCTATACGAATCGAATAAGTTAAGTGACTGACATAAATTAGCAACAATCGCTTCGTTAATCTCTACATAGGTAGGGCAGGAGGAGGGGAGACGCCAACGGTCTAGATGGTGGTCTGAAGCAACATTAAATCTCCTGCAATAATTACAGGAATACCGACTAGGAGTTTGTACAAAAACGGTTCGAAAAAATCTTGACGGTCACCAACATCATTGGGTGCATATACACACAATATATTGACCACCTCTGATTTTAGCATTGCCAGTATATATACTCAACGCCCTTCTAACTGATCAGCTTCCCAGTTTAGTACCTTCACCTTTGAATGTGGAGGAATCCAAATAGCCACCCCCGCACTTCCTGCCCTAGGAGCATGTGCCTTGTATGCTTGATATGACCAAACTTGTTTATGATTGTGGTGGTGGGTCGGTGTATCCTTTTGGTGTGTCTCTTGGATACATATAAGATCCGGTCAATTTGCCCCTTCAATCCCTTTTAATTGGTCATAGATTGCTTGTCTTTTGGATATCTTGGACGTCGCCAATCCATTAACATTCAGAGACCTGATGTCTATGTCTGCATTCCTCTTGAGCAACTTCCATTTTTTATCTTTGTTATAAAACGAATCAATCACTTTAATTTCCGCCATCTAATCCCAAAAATTATATTCAAGTACAGTTGCAGAACTAATCAGATCACTTTGAAGCTTCGATGTGGCAGTTAGTGACTCACACCATTCGCCAAGAACCCTTATCCAATATTTCTTCCACCTCTAGGGTGTCATGCCTCAAGAGCCTTACCAAGATAGTACTCATATCTGAATCTGACCAAAATTTATTTGCTTTGATCTTCAACACCTGTAATTCCTTTAGCATATCCCTTCCAAACCAGCGGAATTGCACTTGTTTGGAGGACTCATATCTCAAGTATATATCCCTTTCAGCAATTTTGTTTGGTTCAAAAATTAATGTGAGAATGGTAGAGAATCCTGATGGTAATTGTTCCTTGACAAATTTCAAAATTTCCAAATTCATTAGCGATTCCCCCACCTTGCCCCCAGTTAATGTGGATGAGGAGAGGAATAAAGGTTTGGTGCCTTTTACAGTGACTTCCCCATATACCGCATCCTGTGGCTTATATAGTCCCACCTCCCACATTCCTCCCTTGAATCTGACTGGAAATATAACTATACCTGTTTTCTCTGGTGGGTGCTCCCTCTGCCCTTGTGTCCACCACTGACCAAGCCTCTGTCGTCTACTGGTTAGCTCCTGCTTGGATGGAAGTAGGGGGGAGGTTTATAATCCTCGGGTTGGGACATGGTACCAAAAAAAATGCCCTGGTGCTCCCCACCTCTTTCTAAGTTTTCTGCACTTTCAGAATTCCCCAACTGTCTTCCGTTCACCAGCAAAAACGTTTTTGTTCCTGTTACCTCATAAATAATTTCGACGAGTTTGGCATTGGTTTGGTCAATCACTGGGGAAACGACGGAATCAGCCCTCCGTCTTGGAGCATCAGGATCATAAAGGTGGGAAGCTATCCACGCTTTTTGCCTAGGAACTGTTCTACCCATTGGATTTAGATCCAGCTCATCCACCATGCATTCAGGTTTGCCTGTGTTATTAACTGGACCTCCATTTATTCCACCGTCTGCAGGTCGGCCACCAACCATTGGTAATGCCATGACACCGCCATCACCACTGTCAAGATTTGTAGTAGAATGTTCCAGATTCAATGACTCTAAAATTTCTCCAACAGGGTGCACAAGTGGGCTACTCTGCTTGTGAACACAAGTGCTTGTACAATCTGGTGACCCTGATTCCTCCCCCACTAAGTTAGAGGGGGCACTACTCTGACAGTGAGCACAGGAGGCTTGCTGAACCGCGCCCTTCATCTGGTCAATAGAAGGACTACTACCACTCTGCTTCTTGATCTCCTCATTTTGACTGAAAATTATCTCCCTTTCTAGGCTGGAGTTTCCAGTCCCACTGATATCAGAACTGTTAGTCTGGTTGCAACTCTCACAGATTAGGCCATCTTGGAAGGTGATGCTTTACCCCGGATTGCTGATGAGGTAGGACTGGTTGCCTTCTTGGACTGGATTCCCCTCGTGACTCTCAATCGCAATGTTACTTGGACCGCAATTCCGAGTGCCATTTGGGTCAGCGCCACTCACATTACTACATATGACGCTTTCTCCCCTCATTACCCCACCTTGCATACGCAGAAAAGTCCATTTCTTATTTTTATTTTTATTTTTTTTTGTTGCCTCCGCAACTTACTCTCCTTGGTGTGTAACTGCAGTGTTTTATCTTTTGTCCACTCAACATGGACTTATAGGCAGAGCCCACCAGTCACTTAACTAGATCGGATTCTCTCTTCTCATTGTTCATCCGCTGGATATTCTTTTTCATATTATCTCGTTCATGCTTATCCTTCTTGTGGGCCATCTCCTTCAGCCTTTTCAACCTTTTGGTTCTGACCTCCAACCCGGTGGACTTCTGCTGGTTTTGCATAATTTTTTTTTTCCTCCTTGGTAGGAATTCAAAATGGAATGCTGCTCAAAAGGTGTGAGATGAAGCTGGTTGGAGACGATAAATAGTAACTTAGTACATATCTCCAACCAGTCAGAGCCCGACAGGGGACCGTACTGCATAACCATTTTCAAGCTCTCACTGCTGACCAGCATTGGCATGAGGCGACCATGGAACTGCTGCCAGGTCTCATCCCCCAGGTTAGGATATTTCACCTTCAAGTTACACAGTAACCAATCAGCAAGCTTGAGTATCTCTGCATGCAGATCAGGCATCGGTTCAGAACTGATCCCGTTAACTATCAACGGAGTAAAAGGGAAGGCAGAAACATGTGCCCTTTCAACCTCTATGGGCTCAGGATGAAAAACATCTTTAAAATGATCAGTTTCCATTGGGACCAGATCCATAATCGACCTTTTCTCCGTCTCTTTTAAGACTGCCCCTGATTCCTCATCATTTTGCTGTTGATGCCCCATGTTCTGAGAACTCTGATTTGTCTGATTTGTTTGATTTGTTTGATTTGTCTGCTGAGATTTAGTTGTCTATTTTGCTGCATCCGTCTTCCTCACCTCTCTCCATTCTATCTCAGGAACTTTCCCATTTTGGGGCATATATTTTGCAGGTGCCTCCCCACAGACTTTCTTACCTCATTTCCAACCTGCCCATTATGTTGACCTTCCTTTTCTTTCTGACATCTCATTTCTTCCTCCAATGTCTGAACAGTGTCAGATGATCCTGTGGTCCCAGGTACAGTTTCCAATGCGGACTCATTCGGGGACCAAGTCTTTTGGGGCTGTTGATGATGGAGAGAGTGTACCCCCTTCCCTGATCTCAGCTGTTGAGATTGTTGCAGTTGTTGCTGCTGATTGTGCTGTGTTTGAGGGGGTGGGAGCCAGTCTGTTGGTGGGCGATGAAACTTTCGAAAGTCCCCGTTGTCTTCCCAGACCCAACAAATTAGTTTCCCCATTTGGTTGAGATCCTCACTGTATACCCACCCTTCATAACCAGATATCATTGGCAGGCATTTGTGCATCCTTTGAGGGTCACGTTTGAGTCGCTGTTCAGGTGGAAAGACGTGTTGTGGGTGCAGGGGACAAGCGAACTATGTGCTTAAGTGCCCATATGCTTTGCACTTGAAGCACCATGGAACACCATGGGCGAAACTTATGCGTTGTGTGTATCTGGTGAACTCCCCCCCCCATCTTGAAGGGGATGATGTCATCCAGTGAAAACGGCTGGTCCTTCTGCAAGTTAAGCGCCAACATCAGGTAATCGTCCCGCCTGGCAACATATGTTGGCAACAGATCAATAAAATCCACAATTTTGAATTCTTGTCCAAAATCATGGATAAAAGCCGCTTGCACTTCGATGGGGATATGGTGCAGTTCCACCCAGTAAAAATCCCTCATCAGTTGTTCTCTTCTCTCTTCCGACTTCACTTTCTTAGGAAGCCAGGGGTAAATTCTTACTTCAGACTTATCCCAATGCAACTTTTTCCAACCATCCATCTGTCTCTTGTCTTGTTCAAACAGACAGAGCATAATGAAGACCGTCGGTGATACCGGTTGAATCAGAAAAAACTTCATTACCGCCTCTGGACTATTCTCCGTTGATTCCAACCTTTTACAAATCCACTTTATCATTCAGCGCCAGTTTGTCTGTAGGATAAGATTTCATTAAAAAAATTCTCCCCCTTGATCAATTACCAACTATTCTGAAGGCAAGAGAAAGAGTGAAAGGAAGTAGGTCCTGACTGGTGACAAGAGTCTGAGGGAGACCTTGAATTCATCCGTTGGCGAGTCTGTGGGACCAATCGGTTGTCTCGTGATTGTCAGCGTTTTGTTCTGAAGAGTATCTTTGACCTTCTGTGTCCATGATGTTTGAGTGGGCTTGACTACAACAGGAATCCCTGTTTGGGGCGATTGAGATAGGGATGATTGGGATGTCAAGGGAGATTTCTTGGACTGAGAGGTTGATGCCGAACCTGATACGGCAGAGGCTGGAGTTTTCAGCTTGTTCAACTTGTTCAACTCTGCCATTTTTTCGTCCTCTGTTAAAATATCCTCTACCCTTTCCTCATCCTCCTCCCTTTCCTTCCTCGCATGGTCATCCTCCTCTTCCCCCAGCACCAGGTCTAATGATTCCTCTCCATTTGAGTGTTGTTTTTCAAAAAAGTGCCTCAGCTCATGATCCAATTGAGAGGAGCTCTGTTGTATATTATCTAGCCTTTTTTGTTGCTGAGAATCCATTATCTTACCTTCATTCCCTGTGATTCCTACCTCCCCGACATTTCCTATATTTTCTGTTTTTCCTACTTCACCTGTTGTAATCGTTTTCACACTTTTAGAATACGATTCCCGTTGCAATCGTTTCACTTCTCTGCCTCCCATCTGGGCTACTGATATCTCGCTGTTCCAGTTATTAAGACGACTCATATGGTTGAGGTCAGGTCGGGCATAGGGTAACTGTCCCAACTGGCGGAACAACATATGACGCATCGCCCCCTAATAGAACAGGAGGGATTCATGACCCTTGGCTCGCCTATGATTCATCTTCATTCCAAATGAAGAAGCCTCTTGGGGCTAGGAGAGAATGAAGGCAATTTCTCCAATGAGACTTCAACCAATGACCCAACCTTAACATAGATAGCCTTGCTAATTACTAGTGGATGAGGAGGAAACGAAATAAGTAGGCGTGAGTAGAGGTGATAACACAAGATACTAATTGAAAAAGTTTCTCCTGTATGATATGTCTCTTTCTCACTTCACCCTTCACATGTGCAATCTAGTAGATGATCTATCCTCAATCATCAACAGGAGACTAATGTTGAGGAAATGCGACCCATTATTCAATTATTCAGTTCCAACGATATTCCACAGTTCCTTTTGGTTCCTTTTGTTAAGAAATTATCAGTAGTAATAACTGTAATTCCTTTTTTTTTTTTTTTTTAACTAATCCTGGATTCGCTGGAACGTTGGTTGCTTAGCCTGGCTCAGGGTGCCCAATAGGGCCAATACCTCAAAGGGAAAAAACAATCATGGAGCAGGCAATGTGGTTGTACTAGGCCAAGGGTTAGAGGGGACTCACGTAACTGAGGTTTAAACATCGAATCTCTGTCAGTTGAGTATGCTTGTTGCGATCACCTTTCCACGCAACTAGCCTTTTTTTTTTTTTTTGGGGGGGGGGGGGGGAGAAGATTATAGCTCCAATCTATTCGTGGGGAGCAGCACATGCTGGGAACCGGGCCCAGCGTCCCATATAGAAATTTACATAGAATTTTGAAGGAATTTTGAAAGCTTGCGGTACCGGGGCTACTACCCGGCTTAGGCTAAGAGCTAGATTTAAAAATACAAACAAGCTATCGAAAATAGGCAAAATTTTAGGAAAAGACTCAGACCCCCCTCCATCCTCCTTATCTCACTTCGACAAGTCTTACTGCAACAAAGCCACCATCTTTGCTGCTGCTGTACCCTATTACCATCCTACCAGCTGACCCCCTCACTAGTAGGACGCTTGATATCCAACCATCTTCTCCCACTCACCTAGACAAAGTTTCACAAAATATTTCAGAACCCCCCATCATCCTCTTTACCTTACTCCGACAAGACTTACTGCAGCAGAGTCACCATCTCCAATGCTGCTGTACCCTATTTCCATCATACAAGCTAACCCCTCACTGGTAGGATGATTGATATTCCGCCATCTACTTCCAACACCAACCACCGTCGTTATGACCGTAGATCTATTTTGGAATATAATAGCAACTGAATAAAATTTTGAAAGTTTGAAATACCGGGGTCATTACCCGACTTTGGCGAAAAGAAAACAGTCACCCTCCCCCCATTTCCTTTCACCCCCTACTCTTCTTCATCTCTCGATGAGCCGACCTCCTCACCACATAATTCGGGAGAGAAGTGCGATAGACCAACGACCTCACCCACCTCCTCCACCACATAGTTCGAAGGAGGAAGAAGAAGTGGTTCACTCCATCGCAAGACAAGCGTAGCACCCTAACCTCCCACCCCCTTACCACCTTTCGGCGCAGACTTATAACAGCTAAGCCACCATCTCAACTGCAGCTATGCCCTAATCCAATCCCGCCAGTTAGCCCTCCTCACCAACAAGACGCAATGTTACCAATAAAAAAAACTTCCCCCCTCCACATCAGTCTCACACCTGTTCCATAGGCAGGTAAAAGACAACTGATCCCCACCCACACTCTTCCTAGACCTCCTTATTCAACTACATCCCGCAATAAGCCGACCTCCTCCACCCATAGTTCGCGAGATGAAGAAAAGTGAAAGCAGACAACCCTCGACTTCCTCTTGCGACAAACCGACCTCCTCCACCACATAGTTCACAGAAGAAAAACGAAAGTGATCCACCATCTGAAACTTGTCAGCCCTACTACCCAAACCTCAAATACTAATCAGAACCTTCATCTGCCTGCCCAAACAAAAACTAACTCATGAGAGGAGGTAAACTTCATGCAACCACGCAAACCCCTGTTTGTATGTCGACCTTTACCACTTCTCAATAAAAAAGATGGAGGTACCCCTCTCCTCTCACCACTCTCTCCTCCAGGGTGATGCCACATCAACATGTGGTAGCGATAAACATTTCGGGAAGGAGCTAGTATTTGGGTAAAAACAGTGATGACGCCCCCAATGATTATGGAAACTAAAGCAACGATTCCCACATTATTTTCCCCATCCACATCTACTTCCCCACCAAAAGAATCACTCGTATTTCGCTTCTTCCCCTTCACACCACTGCGCCAAATGTGTTCAACTGTGTTGCTATATTCGGAGAGCATTGAGTGCACTGCCATTGACCAGTTCCAGCCCGCGACCTTGCTTGCAACTGATCAAGGCTATCATTACGATTTATTGGCGAGAAGTCCTCACATTTGAAAGTGGCGCATGAACAGAGAGGAGAAATCGTCGTCCAAACCAAAGAACCATTTTCACTTTAGATTGTTGTAACTCGGATGAGGAGAAATCAGATGCTCATTCTTAATCATAGCCTCTAAGCATGAAATCCAATATCTGAAAATCGCAATCGCTCCCTCTAGGCATCGAACATGCAACCTGGTGATTGAAAATCAGAATGCTTACCACAAGGCAAAGTGAGCTGGGATGAAAGTTAACCCCACCCCAGCATGGTCGGTACATCACATACAACCATGACCCGGTGTACCCAGTCACATCAACCAAGTAAGTACCCCACCCTAAGCTGTAGCTCAGGGGGGTTCGCATGCGACCAACCCAGATACAATTATCCGGGGAGCTCCTGGCATGCTGCATTGAAGCTCATTCTTAATCGTAGTCTCCAAGCGCGAAATCCAATATTTGAAAATCGCAATCGCTCCCTCCAAGCATCGAACCTGCAACCTGTTGATTGAAAATCAGAATGCTTACCACAAGGCAAAGTGAGCTGGGATGAAAGTTAAGGCCCGAGATGAGCAATCAAATCATTCAGCAGTGACTGGCTCGGGGGGGACAAAGGGGGAAAGATTGGAAGGATAGAATGGGAAGGAGAGACAGGGGATGAGGGGGAAACATTAAATAAGAACTACAGACTTTGGTTCAATAACTGGTATGAGGTAGATCCCTCCAACTCCTCAAAAACAGACTTACTCAAAGGAATCAAATCATTCAGCACTGACTGGCTCGGGGGGGACAAAGGGGAAAAGATTGGAAGGATAGAATGGAAAGGAGAGACAGGGGATGAGGGGGAAACATTAAATAGGAACTACAGACTTTGGTTCAATAACTGGTCTGAGGTAGATCCCTCCATTCCCCTTCGCCCTATGGTAGATTTCCCAAATCCCTTCCCCCTATCCCCCAATGCTGTTGTCCCATTGTCTTGGCATGGCCTGGATCACTATGAAGAATCAGTCTCTTGAAAAAATTCCTGCAAAGTAGGAGTTACGCACTACAATGAGCTAGGATGATAAAGTTTTTCTCATTTGGCGCCCTATTCTGGGTGAAGAGGCTCAAGCTTGAATCTGTCAAGCTTTATCAAAACTTGTTGATTATACAATGGGACGCTGGACCCGTTTTCCAGCAGGTGCAGCTCCCCACCAATAGATGGAGCGACCAACAAGAAACCATAGTAGGCAGGGATGCTCTTATCACCCTACCTATCATGTTTTCAACGAGTCTTTTGTGTAAAAAAAAAAAAAAAAAAAAAAAAAAAAAAAAAAAAGGCCCGAGATGAGCACTTAACCCCACCCCAGCATGGTCAGTACATCACATACAACCATGATCCGGTGTACCTAGTCACATCAACCAAGTAAGTACCCCACCCTAAGTTGTAGCTCAAGGGGGTTCGCATGCCGACCAACCCGGGTACAATTATCCCGGGAGCTCCAGGCATGCTGCATTGAAGCTCATTCTTAATTATAGCCTCCAAGCTCGAAATCCAATATCTGAAAATCGCAATCGCTCCCTCCAGGCATCGAACCTGCAACCTACTGATTGAAAATCAGAATGCTTACCACAAGGCAAAGTGAGATGGGATGAAAGTTAAGGCCCGAGATGAGCTGATTGGATATGATTGATGGCCATATACAGACAGTTCCTGACTGTAGGACATAGCTACACACCTATGTATAGGGACGCTGGACCCGATTTCCAGCTGACACACATCACATCATTGTATAGGGACGTTGGACCTGATTTCCAACAGGTGCAGCTCCCCACCAATAGATGGAGCCTTCGACGCCGGGTGCCTACTTCTCGGGGATGCTCTTGTCACCTTGTTAAGTAGGTTTCCCGTATATGAAGTTAAAAAAAAAAAAAAAAAAAAAGAACAAGAGGGGAGCAATCAGTATATGATAGATTGACCTCCACTGCGCTCGAGCTCCATACAGGGTCGCCACATGAGAGGGATCAATCTGATCTCCCTTAGTCCCAGCCACTAGCCCACTCCTTCTCGCATCCATTGCCCACGCTTGCTCCCCCGAACAGTACGGTCCCGCATACCCAGCCGCCAACCAGATCCCTCCTCCCCCCTTCCACGCTGCCCAGGCACCCCGTGATGCACATTATCACCAGCGGTAGAGGTGACGTGAGCAGTGCGAAAGAACATGAGCGACAGGGGAAAGTTAGAGGGCAGAGGGAAGACAAAGAAGATATTACCTCTCCAATCTCCTCTGCTGCTTGCCCCGCAGTCAAAGTTTTCGTTGATGATGAAGATTCTGTTGATAAATCTGTTGCCGTGATGGTCGTTGTAGTTGTTGAGATGGGTGGTATGTTCGATAAAACTGTGATGACCAACGGTCCACCCATCTTTACTGTCGAAGTTGTTGTAATTGTTGATGTGTCAAGTGAGGTCACCACTAGTGCGACGGCTGTTATCAATGCTGCAGACTCCCCCGAAGGCGAGGTGAGAAGTTCGGAGACTGAACTGGCCTTCCCTATTGGAGCTCCGTCATTGCAGTGGCTCTAACCCCTGCAGGCTGTCATTCTTGTCTCTCCTCTCTCCTTAGACCTGACAGGCTCTGTCGATTCCCGTTTTGCGCAGCCCCCCTTTCTGATCAGTGCTGAGATGCTGAGACGTGCGCCCTCTGCCATGTGGTGGGTAGTAAATTGCAAACTGTATCTTGCCCCATTGTGCAATTATAACTTGTTTTGTGACTCTACTGAAGTTACCCTTTTAAGAATCTTCCATCCCTGGGTCTGGCTCTGATCAGTGTGCATGTATCGTTCTTCTGATGGTATGTCTGAGAGCTGTCTGGTTCTGTCAGTCCCAGTCCTGTGCCATCCCCTTTTCTGAGCCATGTTGATGCGCTGAGATGCGTGCCCCCACCATGTTGCGGATGCTGTTGTTCCGCTGATGGTATGTCTGATCGCTACCCTTCATGTATTGCTCAAATTTTCCTCATGTGCACAAGGGACACAAGACCCATTTTCCAGCAGGTGATGCTCCCCACCAACAGATGGTGCGGCCAGTAATAGGCCTACTAGGGGAGGCTGCTCCTATCACCACCCCCTAGTAGGCCCACCCTGGCCTTGTTTAAAATTTAGGAAAAAAAACGGGGAAACTATGCAGGAGTCACAAAAATGAGGAAGGATCCCAAAAGGATCCCACTGGCCCTGGGACTGGCAGGCTATCCTGACAGGGCACTGGCCTGGACAGCCCGAGGACACATTAACCAAACATATGTTCAGCCCGGGGAGAAGGACAGTGCTGTAGGGGTTATGTTGGCAAAGGTGCGCATTAGCAATGGAGGGAGTAAGGGTGGAAGGGGAGGAAGTGAGGAAGCAAGTGAAGATACAATTCCAACTAGAGCTGATACATAGGTGGCAGACAACCTACCGAAAACTGGACCTTTTCCATGAGCACAAAGACGTCAGGGAGAGTATTACTCGTTTCTGTCAAGACTGGCCGGGGGGGGACAGAGGGGGATGGATTGCAGAAGTGATATGGACAGAAGACTCAGACGGAGGACCGCAGGAAGACAAGGAAGAGGTGCGGCGGGACTACCAGCTCAGCTTCAAAGAGTGGACAAGGATAGACCCTGGATTACCCCTGCGGCCGGGAACAGATTTACAGACATGTTCCCCCTGCATCAAAAGAAAGGAGAGAGCGAGTGGAAATGAGAGGAGGAGGAAGCGGATGGCCCTGGTGCCCCCCAGCACCTCCCCCCGTCCCCCCCTCCACTCCCTGGGAGGCGCGCAGGATGTCCGAGGAATGGCACTCATGTTGCAAAGTCAGTGTAAGCCGAAGCCAGGTAATGGCCCTGGTCAGATGATATATAGGGCGCTGGAGCCGGTTCTCATCAGGTGCTGCTCCCCACCGATAGACTGGAGCATTCAGCGTCAGACCTACTAGAGGAGTGTGCCCGTGGCACCCCCTCTAGTAAGCTGGGGCCGTCTTTTTTGTTCCCAAAAAAATATATATATATATATATCTTACACACACACACACAAACACAAAATCAGGGTTGGGAAATGTCGGTGCAACGGTCGAGAGTTGGCCATATTGCAACCGGGCATACCCCCTCGCCTGCACCTAAACTGGGTATGGGTCCCAGAATTGTTTTTTTCTCTCCGGGTTGTGTTATGGAAGATTCCCGGCTTCACTTTCTTGTTAAAAAATATGATCACTCTTTATTGTAAAAAAAAAAAAAAAAAAAAAAAAAAAAAAACAGCTTTATCAGCCTTTATGTATGTATTTCCTTTTCCGGATTTTTCCCAAGCACTTTCAGTGTCTTTCCTCTTTCTGGATCTTTTTCTGTCTGAGTGAGCACCTCTTGAAAGGAATGGGCGGCTGGAGCCAATTTTCAGTAAGTGAAGCTCCCCACCAATAGAATGAAGCAATCATATGATTGGGTGGGCCCCACATACAGCGGATGCTTTTATCACCGCAGCAATTGGGAACGGCCAGGGATGTTTCTTCAAAAGGGAAAAAAAGGAAGCTGGGCCTGTTTACCAGCACGTGTTTGCTCCCCATTAATAAATCAGAGCCTTTGTTCAAAAACTGATTAAAAAAGAGGCATATATATATATATATATATACGGGTAACGATATATAGGGGTAACTTCAGTACGGTCACAAAAACGAGTTATAATTGCACTACGGGGCAAGATACAGTTTGCAATTGCACTTCGGGCACCCTACCTGCCCAGAAAGCTGGGTTGTATACATTGGCCAAACTGCAATTTGAAACTGTATCTTGGGCCATAGTGCAATTATAACTCATTTTTGCGACTCCCGTGTAGTTTCCCCAATCTTGGGGGTAACTTCAGTACGGTCACAAAAACGAGTTATAATTGCACTTGGGCAAGATACTTCGTGATGATCTGCTGGAGCGGAATTCTCTTCTTGTTATGGTTCTGAGGGGGGAGGTGCGGCCTAGCTCTGTTCGTAAGGCACACAAGTGGTATTCAGGAGGTATTGCCCGTCAATTCCTTTGAGTTTCAGCCGGGTAAAGGGAACTAGCTGGAAGGGGTGCGCTAATACGGTGCAGCGTCGAGGCGGGTCCGCGACGTGCAGTACCGGCCTTTCGCCATAGCCGCAGTTTGGAGGTTTTGAGGCGCAACACACGACATCACAGCGGCAAGGCGGACGGTGCCATCATCAAGAACGGGGCATCGGCGCGGTGAGGGACTGACCCGTGCCGGGACATACCCCCCCCCGTTCGCAAGGCCTTTTGGCGCGCCAAACACACGGCTAAAGACAAGCACGAAGTGGCGAGGACATCAGGAAAGGAAATTGGGAGGGGGAAGAAAGGGGAGGAGAGCCGGAAGGGTTGGGGAAGGGAGCGAGCATCGCCTTCGAAAGAGGAGGACAAGAGGAGAGAGGAGGCAAGCAAGGCAACACAGTGTGCGGGAGCGAGCATCTCAAGGAAGTGACGGTGCGGGGAATAGCGATCGAGGAGCACGAAGAGCAACGACGTGGGGAAGCGCGGCTGAGGAGCACGACGATCCTCTCGGGACTGGACTCTCCTCCTTTGGGGCCCCAGGGTTTCCCCCCCGGTGAAGGAAAGGGCTCAGCCCGGAGGTAAGAACAGCGAAGCCTCCTCCGATCTCGACTCCGGCGCTCACGACATGACCACTCCTCCCCCGAGATCCTGACCTCGACCCCCCTGGTCTGTCTCGACTAATCCCATCCCCCGTCCCACCTCCCCCTCGCCTCCCGTCTCGTTTCCCGCACGATCCCCTGGTCGATCCCGAATAATCCCGATCCATCCACCCGATCCAGCCTGATTTCCCCCGACCCCGATCCTTCCACCCGCCCGATCCCAATCCTTTTCCTCACCGCCCTCCCCTCTCGAAGGCTCAAGACACCCCTCTATTGCAAGTCCCCCCCCCTCTGTACCGATCATCCTCCCCCCCAGACCAGATCCCAACCTCGACACCCCTATCTCGACTAATCTCGTCCCCCGCCTCGTTTCCCCTACAACCCCCTTCGCCTGACTCCGCCCGATCTCGATACGCCCGTCCTTCCACCCGCCCGTTCCGGATCCTTCTCCTCGACTAATCCCGTCCGCCCCTCCCCAGCCCGATCCCGATCCTTCCACCCGCCCGATCCTGATCCTTCTCCGCCCGATCCCGACCCTTCTAACCGCCCAATCCCGACCCTTCCACTCTCCCGATTCCGATCCTTCTCCTTGACTAATCCCCCCCCCCCCCCCCCCCCCCCCCCCCCCCCCCACACGATCCCCTGTCTGATCCTGACAAATCCCGATCTATTCACCGGATCCAGCCCGAATCCGCCCGATCCCGATCCTTCTGCCCGCCCGATCCCGATCCTTTCACCAGAACCCTCAGCCCAACCCGACTTCTACGCCCCTCCCCCGATCCCTCTTGAGCCCTGGCCGACCCCGACCCACCTGCCCCGTGATCCCGATCCTGCGCCCCGGTCGCCCCGGACCTATCTACCCCACCGATCCCGACCCTCCTACCCCATACCCCTGCCCTGCCCCCCCCGCCCTGGCATCCCCCGATCCCGATCCGCCCCGGAGCCCCGGCCGAGCCCTGTTGCGGCCGATCCGATCCCACCCCCCGATCCCGTTTTTTGATCACACCATTCCCGTCCCGATCCCGATCCACCCGCCAGCTCCCTCAGCCCAACCCAACTTCTACACCTCCCCGACTCCCCCC
>BFEA01000025.1:3162781-3177822 GCA_003427395.1 Chara braunii | reverse complement strand
CCGATTTTCACCCCACCTCCTCACCCCCCCCCACTAACGAGACAATTAAAAAAGAGGAACCCATGGCAAGCCTGAAGAACGCGGCGAAAAAAAGAAAGGGGCAAGGGAAAACCTACAGACCACCCACAATCTGGTACCAGGGGGCCATGGGCCATCACTCGACGGCATGAAGACCCCGGGATGGGAAGGAGAGGGTGGAGGCGACCCCCATGGAGGAAGCCTCCTCCTCCCAACCCCGCCCTACATCTCCACCCCGAAATGAGCAGGTGAAAGAAAAACAGTGTGAGAATGAAGCTCGTAGCTCTGTCCAGACTCCCCCTCCCTCTTGGGCGGATAAGCTCAAGAAATTGTATGCAGAACAGACCTTGACCGTCAAACGAGATGGGGGTGAGGGAGACAAGCTGGAAATCCCTCTGGATAATCTGACCACGGCGTCAACCTTTTTTCTCGCGAAATTTTTGGCTCCTGCTAAGCATAAAATTATTAGCCAAGGGGGGAAAAAGCACAGGGTGAAAGCCCTCACGACTGAAGCGATTAAAGAGAGGGACATAGTCTACACCCGCCACGCAAGCACATGGGTTTTCTATGATGACGCCGCATATAAAACTGCTAACGACAAAGTGGGATGGATCAGGAAAAGACTCGCCACTCTCAAAGGATCAGAAGAGGGAGCACGCGATTTTTTCCTGATTCAACCCATCTCGTCAACAATTTTCACAGTGATCAGCATGTTCGAATCCGACAAAAGAATAATGGACACTTGGCGGAGCATCCCCTGTGGACGATCAGAGGTCCGAATCTTTCCCTGGTCCCCCCCCAAAAAACAGAGACCAGAGGGAAAACGAGACCAACTAATAAACTACAACTATTGGGTGGAGTTTCACCATGTACCCATTGAAATTCAGGGAGATTATTGACCCGCTTCCCCCCCACGTGGCCCCAAGCGATGACTACCTTATGGTAGCCCTGGATCTGCCAAAAGGTCAAGTCTTTGCCATTGACGATGTGATTCAATTCTGGGTGGGAGGGAAAGACTTCAGAATCCATACTGCGCACAAAACAAGGCCCTGATGTTTTAAATGCCAGGCATATGGCCATCTTCCAACAGAATCAGACTGTCCCCACCACCCGGCTAAAAGAATTAAAACCACGGGACGCCTATTGCGAGACCCTTTCAAAGACACCTGGTGGAGAACCGTGGATGCCGGGTATGAAGGTTGGGTCTACGTGGATGAACCAAGAGAGGGAGGGGGAGTCAGGGGGTGGGAATGGGAGAAAGGGGAACCCGCGGACTGAAACTCTAAACCACCAAATCAATGGATCCCCCCTAAACCAGTGGAAGCACAGATGGACAGGCCGGCGAATCTCCCACCAACCCAGAAAACAAGCAAGGAAGGCAACGTGACAACCCACGGACAACAGGGCAGTGAAAAACCAGTAGGGACCCTCCCACGGCTGGAACCTCGTCCACAAGATTTCATTAGCCCGTCAAAAGTGGGAGAGGTGTGGCAATCCCCGACGCAAAAAAGAACAGTGCATGCCGGCAAGCCACGGAAAATGCAACAGAACACCCCAAACAAACTAGGCAACAGATTCCAGGATTTAGCTGACCCCTCGGATAATACCCCAGATTTAGGGGGAGAGCAAACGCCAAGCCATGAGAGACAGCATGCCCATGCAGACGAAGAGGGGGAGTCACAAGAAAGGACGATAGCGCCCACAGGTGACGATTGACCGGAAAACCGTAATCAGACGGTCGAAGGAGGAGAAGGAGAGAATGGAATAGGAGAGAATAAAGGAAAGGAAAGAGGGGATGGGGGAAATAAGAGAGACACTGAGACACAAGAGCAAAAGAAAAAAAACCCGAGCTCGGTCGCCCTGGAGGAGATATTAACCCGACTTCCCCCACCCCAAACGGACTTGAATGAACCTCTCCAAGTCAACGACCCCTTCTGTCAAACAGCGATTTCGTCAAAACGGACATTTTATATTTTTTGAACGAAATTGAAATTGCCATTTTCATGGTCATTTTGGTGGTTTTTAATGTTTAGAGCACACCATTTTGGGGAGGTACCCCACATTTGTTTGTATTTTGTGTTCATTTTGACCACAAGTTTCACATCGCTTTCTCACAATTTATGGGGGGTGTTACAAATTTATTGGCATTATGTGAAGCTATAGGGGTCTTTCTGATGGGTTTTATTGTACTTTCAATCATACCGATTAACATTTACTATGTTTCACATAACAAAAATGATCGACTTTTGGTTTTTAATCGGAAACCGCATTAATAAAAGAGAAAAATATTGAATAGAGGGCTGAAAAAACACATGTCAGGTTCAGTAAATGACAAAAAACTCCATGGACGTCTACAAAAGTTGGAGCCTTATGACACATGTTGCAGTTGAATTCAAACACACTAAAAAAACAAAGGTTTACATAGAGAGACTTCATCTCTCTCTCTCTCTCTCTCTCTCTCTCTCTCTCTCTCTCTCTCTCTCTCTCTCTCTCTATCTCTATCTCTATCTATCTATCTATCTATCTATCTATCTATCTATCTATCTATCTCTATCTCTATCTCTCTCTATCTCTCTCTATCTATCTATCTATCTATCTATCTATCTATCTATCTATCTATCTATCTATCTATCTATCTCTAAGAACATTGACAAAAGCACGGAGACCTGGTCTTGATACATTCCTCTACACTACAAATACACTCGCACGTGAGCGCACAAAAGTTGGAAAATCTGACATCCTTGTTAAAAAAAAAAATTTGGCAATTGCAAAAAAAAAAAAATGATACTCTACTCTCCTGCGTGAATGCATGATATACTCTACGCGCACAAACTTTAAATCTGCTAAGCTACACATTTTTTACATCGAAATGTCTGTAAGTGCAACAGCGGTGCAAGTGAATAAGGTTGTTGCTCTGTCCGTTGGCTCGGCAGAGTACACTGTTCGTGATGTTGAAGTCGGTGGTTAATTTCGTTTTTCGGAATTTGCGGTTGACCCCCGTCGTTTCTTCCTTTTGTATGATGACTGTTGAGATACAAACCGTGATGGCAGTCCTTCGAGCGACGAATTCCAACATTGCATCTCGTGCGTGAATACAATACTGTTTCACGTGTTGCTTGTACGCTCGCAACATTAAGTCTCCTGCATCACTTCGTGGCATCTTCTGTCTCCATGTCTTCGTTGCACATATTGTAAGGCCTGAGTGAAATTTTACAGCAACACATGCAATGGTGGCGCTGCATTTCTCTGTCACCGGGGCAGCCACAAAGCCGTAACCGTAGAAGACCTCCTTGTATCTTGCGTTCCCGTCCTTCTTGTAATTATTATTATTCTGACGGTCGCACACCCCCACGAGGTTGTAAATCTTTCTTCTCGCGCTTAGAGGATACAAGTGCAGTGACGGTTCGTAATATGCAAAATCCCACGTGAGAAGTCTGACGGCGTTACGCTGTCTCCTCAGCCGGTCTGATATCAGTTCCCCCCATTTGATTGGCATTCCCCACCAATCTTGTCTTAACTGCCTCTGCATCCATTCCGGGTCCATACTGCATGAAAAAAAAAAAAAAAAAAACAAACAAAAAAAAAAACATAGGCATCACAAACACAGACGAAGTACGGAACTGTGACCGTGAGTCCACGAGTCATTGCGGAACGACAGTCAAAGCGGACACCGACGCAAGACGGACTGCAAGTTGTTTCGTTTGCCACTTTCGCGCCGTTGAATATGATCGACAATATTAAACTTTGTTATTGTGTTAGTTTTTTTCAGTTTCTGTTTTTGCCTATCTTCGTTGTGGCATGTCATTAAAGTCGTCGCCACATGAATGGCGATCCTCGGCCTTTCGTTGATGAAGCGCAACACTGCATCTCTGATTTCGTTGCATATATGTCTGATATACTTCAACGTTGCCCTTTGCATGGTGGTCTCTTGCTCCATCGATGACGCCTTCTTTCGTTCAATTCGTGTCGCGCACCGTGTCAGGCCACCATTAGGAGAAAACGCCACGCATGCCACTGATGTCGCACGCCCACCCTCCCCCTACATGTGAACTATCCCCAACCCGTAAAACGCTTTGGTCCACTTGCCATTGCCTTGCCTTGCGTTGTTTGCATCATTCCCCGCTGTCTTGGCGAGGTTGAAAACTTGTAGGCGCTCCTCGTCGTACCACAACTTAATCGAGGGCTCCAAAACCGTCCAATCGATTGTCCGCACACCCACAACCCTCATTTGCGTTCTTGTTTTCTATGAGAGAAGGTCCTCCCATCTCACCGGCGTCCCCCATTTCTCATTAGGCTTCCACTCCGATGATGCAGATGTTCTAAACACAGCAAAAAAAAAAAAAAAAAAAAAATGCAATTCAATCGAACAATCAGCAATGTGCTTTGTGTTGTTCGTATTGAACATATAATTGTCACTCATACTCCTTCCCTCGTCGCGTTTACACAGATGTGTCTGAATCAGATCTCACATCGGGCGTTGACGCGTGCATCTTATCGTGCGTTGATGAAGAAATCTCTTCAGGGACGGCCAGCGACAACTGTGCATTGAAAGCTTATCGTTTTGGGATCCGCATACCCGTTTCAGAACGTTTATTGCTGGACCATGCCTTCACAACGACGTCGAGGTCTTGCCACCCGTCGTTTGTTTCGGTTTCGACCTTCCATGACTTTGCCCATGCGCCCACATACAGCTTTGTCAAATCGCGCCCCGTTCTGCAAGGAGTCCAGTACTTGACACGGATGCGATTATCGTCCAGCTCCTGAACTCGTCCAATCCAGAATGTGCAGCCCTTTGCAACATACTCATCGAGCGCGCAGAACACGACGAAGTTGTTCACGGCGACAGACTCGTGCGGTTTGAACTCCGGCTTGGGAGCGTCTTTTTTGTAACCGACGAAGCAAGGTTTCCTCGGTGGCGAGTCGAGAACATGCAGCGCACGTAACGAGAGATCTTGTTTATCGGGCATGGGGGCTGGCCAGAAGGCACCTTGAAGGGGCACCGTGCCGCTCTCCTCTTGCGATATGTTTTCAAACTTTTTGAGATGGTCGGTCCAATAGCTCAAGCGTCTACGAGATATATATTCTTATTATAGATTTATTATAGATATATTCTTATTAATATATTATAGATATAGATAGAGATCTATATCTATTAGAATGCACCGTGTCAAAAACCATACTAATTTCCTTATCTGAAAAATATATTTTTTTTAACAAAGTTAAAAGCGTCATGTTTCGTTATCCCTCAATCGTTCTACTTTGAGGTAAGACGCTAATTTAGACAACAAGCTATCCTTGTCACTCATTACTGAGTATCCTCAAAATCTAGACATTCTCGACACACTTGCAAGAGCAGCGCTCTACCAGCTGAGCTATACCCCCATCATCCAAACACTCAATGTAATTTCACTCATCTAAGAATCAATAGATCAACTAAGAAATAGAAAGAAATAAAATAATTTACATTACAGAATATTACTACTAATTACTACTATTAGATAACGCTCTTGTGTGTTCGTCTTGCGTCACCCATTGGTTTTGTGTATTCTCCGACGATTTATGAAGAACACGTATCCCCGCCATCCCGTTAACGAAATCGCCTGCCAGTGGATTAGGCGACTGACGACAAGGTTGGAAATCCTATTGAGGCCCTGCCCACCCGTTGTTTGCATCCTTTACAAACCAATACACAGGGCCAGTGTCCGGCTCCCACTTTTTGTCAGTGTAGAACTCCTTATACATCATGGCGGGATTGTCCCCATCCATGTAAAATCGGAAGAGGTGTGGCATGGCATGACCCTTGATTTTATGGTCGATGTATGGATCTATGACGGTTTTCCAGTCAGCAATTTCAGTGAGCAATGTGCAATTGACTTCCTCTTCGCAGGACGCTTTGAGGACATCGAAGAGTTCATCCATGGTATACGCATCGCAACCGCTCAACTTTTTTGCAAACAAGTTGAACTTCGCATCTATGTCTGTGTATGTGTGACCCACTATCATGAACCCCATTTTGACGACCTCGAATATACGAAATTTGACTAGCATGGCCATGAAGGCGAACACATACTTGTTTTTGTTTTGTCCCCCACAGTTGTCGGCCTGCACCCGCGATCGAGGCACCTAAAGCTAAGGTCAGCGAGAAGGATGCCGTCGCCGTTGCGCATCAGAAAACGTGGCAGAACTTCCTGAGGGCCTGCATGGGGAAGGCGTGCGACAAGGCGTTCGTGAAACAGGCGCTCGACAACGAATACAACAAGGATTGGAGTAACAAACTTCGGGGGTACCTGAACCTCGCCACGTCCACCCGCACGGTTTGGCCGCTGGTGGAGAAGTTATTCTCGATGTTCGAGGAGGGTAAGCTGCCAATCGGCGACGGCAAGATCCCACTTGAGATGTTGGGGAGGATGGAGGGGCGCCTGCCCGGCCCGTACACTGACGAGAACAAGGGACAACGGACTCTGTACCATTGCATATATGGGAGAGGTGGTCCCAAGGGCTCCACTGTGTCCTGGAAGGATTTGTCTCCTACGTACTTCAAAAACTTCGGAGACATGACATGTCGCGAGAGAGAAGTCGCGATACTCCTGCTCATGTCGGGGAAAGTGGTAGCAACAAAAGTGAAAGTCACGCCTCAGAGGGTGAACACAGAGTGCCTCCTCGACATTATGCGCAAGGAGAGATAAATGGTCCGCATGTTCAACTACGTCATGTTTCGTGCCGAGGGAAGGGCAGGGGACGAATGGAACGACGACTTCTTCATGTCGTAAAAGGACTTGGAAGAGAGGTATGCTTCAAACGGGTTATGCGCAGATGAATGGGAGACGCAACGGGAGAAGTTGCATAGCAACTTAGTGAAGACGATCCCTCGGCGACTTGGAGGAGTGGAGGAGGCGAGACAAGGTGCGGGCTTGGGGCCTACAGAAGTGATGTACAAGGGGGCTCCGTTTCACTTCAAGGTCTTTATATACACCACGATCGATAAGCTCGATATGCTTCGAGCGAAGGTGAAACGGATCGCCTCCAGTGCACACCATCTTGTGTGGGACAAACTCCGCAGGCAGACCACATTGCTTCCTGTATGCATGCGGTCAAAGGAGGTTATGGAGGCGCCCGTCGACATCGTCGCAGCCGCACAAAAAATGGCATGCAGGCCCGCCATCGTGGACATCTCGGCCGCAAATTTCAGCATTGCATGGACCTCGCAGGACTTCGATGCACTGTACGCAATGATGGCGAAGTGTTGTGGTCCAAATTGAGTCCTCTTCTTCTTTGCACCACAGAATGTGCAAAGTGATGTCTTGCGTCAATTGTACCGTTGGGAGGACATCGAGCTCATCCCCGGGTCATGGAAACGCATGGACAGGCCGCCGAGCGACGTCACAAGGTACGGCAACATCACTACGAGCAGTCGGAACCTGATGGCGATCGTGCTGCACGGTGAAGGAGGGGATCTGAAAAAAGTAATTGTCGCACCCTGACTTCAGAACGATCTCACCGAAGTGCATGTTGTGGAGGAAAAGTTCGGGAAGTGTCTCGGAAAACACGATGGCGTCGAAGGCGACGAAAGTGCCGCATATTCAATTTGGGAGCGAGAACCTGGCAAGTTGCGGAAGTTGTGCAGTTCATTCGTAGGAGAGGCGGAAGGTGTGCTTTTGCTGGGTAGGGCGCACGCGGGTCTTGTATGGAAGTTCTTGCTTGCAGGTAATAATGTCATTGCCTGTGACGAGTCGGCCAAGGACATTGCATACTTGACAAAGTTCGTCGACATACTTGTTAAGGATGGGAGATTCGAGTGCCACCTCGAGAAGCCGCGTGCCACACATCGCACGAACAGGGATATGTACCACAAGTTGGGACCGAAAAGACTGAAGGTGTGGGAATACCTGTTCCGCGATGCGCCGGATGAACACCTTGATGGGGGATACATATATAGGAAAGCCAAGGTGATCGAGGCCCTCAAACATTATCACGGAGCTCTAACTGGCGCCTTCGAGACATTCGTTGCTCGATGCGAGATCTTGAGGTTTGATCTTCACAAAGATAAACTGACGTTTAAGGACTATGCAGACCTCGCTAAATCGGGTGAAGGCTTTAACCCCGTTGACAACGAGGAAGACTCGTCGGACTCCGACCTCGAGATCGAAAAGGACACCAATGCAACCGGGTGGTGTGGGAAGTCCGCTCCCATGGAGCACAACGTCAAGGGATATGGACCGGGTCAATCAGAGGGATGCTCGAACCTGCCACCCGCGAACAGTGTGGCCTCGGGTGTGGACCGGGTTGTATGTACGCCTGTGGAAGATGACGAAGACGATGACCTTGATATTCCTGCTCAGCCAACGAAGATGGCGCCAGGCGATCCGATTCCTCCCAGATTTTGTGTGGATCCAAACAATGTGTATTTCTTGGATGACAAATACTCCTGCACTAGTGAGGACAAGTGAGGCCATGATATCATTTGGCATGACGACATTTTCGAGCCATGTATCCAAGGCGGGGAGTGGAAAATGGCGGTGAAGTATGTCTCGAAGGGTTGGAGACCGTTTGCCCGCATGCGAAAGGACAGCTGGCTGAAGACGACGGAGCAATCAATACTATACCGCTGTCAGAAAGAGAACCCCGGGGAGAGTGAAACATCCATCGCGGCAAAGGCGAAACAATTGTTCGACGCCTTGGGAGCCACTCGGCAGTTAGAGTACTCACACAAGTTTTACGAGCTGCAGTCGATCCCCTCGTACGACAAGATTGACTGGAAGGTTGAGTGCGTCGCCGCGCTCGAGAGCATGGACGTGGACTCCCGAGAAGATGCCGCCCCGGTGCCCGAGGCGGCCACAGGGGACACAATGGGTGAACAAAGGGAAGATGGCGGGACAACGTTGGGCGTGAAGCCTCCGTTGCCAGAGGCGGGGAACACGCCCGYAGGCAAAAACACCATCGGAGCCATCTCTGTCGCAACGGGGGATACATCACAAGGTGAAAAAGTGTCACTCGACAAGCCGGCAGATGCGGGCGCTACATACGGGAGTCTCCTCGCGACAGGTGCGGCGCTGGCAGGCACATCGGAGATGGTGTCAGAATCCACTGCTGGGATGGGCGTCACGGGGATGTCATTGCATCCGCCCACATGCACTAGCAAAGGTGACGCACACTGTACAACAACACCACAGGGAGGGGTCACAGGGGATGACGGGA
Organism: Chara braunii; assembly: GCA_003427395.1. Classification (NCBI taxonomy): domain Eukaryota; kingdom Viridiplantae; phylum Streptophyta; class Charophyceae; order Charales; family Characeae; genus Chara; species Chara braunii. The sequence goes on along the minus strand of BFEA01000025.1, from coordinate 3,168,609 downwards.
ATGGGGGAAATGCAGGGGGGTCTCCACGTTCTCGTAATATTGAGGACATGACGACGGACAATGAGGATGGGGTAGAAGGCGGAAAGGACGTGAGCGATCCCACGCGTACAAAAAATGAGGGGTGAGACAGGGAATGAACTTGAGGGGAATCCTCTTCGCGGGGAAATTTAATGTTTTCGTGTGTGTGCTCATTTGTTTGAAATCTGGGTTTGTGGGCGAAATTTGTTCCTGTGTACAATCGACCTGCAGACTCATTAGTGTTCAATTTTCGGGATTTGACCTTTTAATTGTTGACAAGAAAATTGTGTGGTGAACAAGAGCGTGTCGTAGTATGCGTGTGTGTCTCTCTATATTCGTCAATATGTTGCGTTGTGTATATGCATGTATGCCGTTGGGGTACGGTAATGAAAGGGGGCAGAAGTCAGGATTTATTGGTCCCGAAGTGTTGTCGTCCATCTAAGTGTAAGTTTAGCGAAACATTGATGACGTATCTTGAATACATCATTTTCGTTTAGCATGTTATGCTAAGGCACTTGCCCATGTACAAGTATCTCAAATGGTCGCCCTCCCCGGTTTTTACACCGCGTGCCCACCCGTTTCTTACTTTATTGTAAGGGCGACCATTTTTTACACCCCTGTCCGCCTCGGTCACCGTTGTTTACACCGTCGTCGATGTCGTATTCGTCGTGCTTGTCGTGTGCAGTGCAAATTACAACAACGGATATAAGAAAGTGCAAAAGAGGGTGGACAATGCGCCTCGCAACATCGTCTTTATCAGAGAAGGAGATGAAAGCACTCTCACATGTATGCCGGGAGTACGGGAAAAGGTTCCCAACAGCGAGCACACACAATCATGGGACGAACGAAGTATTGAAGCTAACTCGAGACGAATTTATTTTACTAGTCGACGAGCGAAACTGGTTAAATGACAACGTCGTCAACTTCTACCTGAACCTCATCGCACTAGACAACTAGTGTAGAATCACACACGTAGAATGCGACGCCGAGAACGAAACCATGATTAGAATCGGAAATGGGTCGCATTCCTAGAATATCAGTGCTGAGTTCGTTTTTCTTCGCTAGACTTTTCGACAGCGAAATGAGATATCAAGAGCGAGAGGTGCAGCACTGGTCGAATGACATTATAATAAGTGACATGGACTTGATAATTGCCCCTTTCCATATCGCACACACGAACCACTTGACGACAAAGAACTGACAGCCAAAGTGACCGGCGGATTTGCAAAGTTTTTGTTTAAAAGATCGATTCAGCAAGGCAAAGAGGTGAACACGAAACCGTTTAATCACATATGGACCGTAGAGGACGTCCCGAAACAACGTGACACTAGCTCGTGTGGGGTCTTCATGCTCGCATACGCATCGCTACTGGCAAGGGGTCACCTTCCGCCTTTCTCTTTCACCGTTGATGACATACCCGCAATACGTCGTCGAATGGCTTTGGACACAGTGGCTCGCGAGTAATATGAACCTGCTGCTGGATATTGTGATTACATGCGGATGGATGTGGGTAACATTAAATTGTTTGTCATGGAAACAGTGTATAGAAGATGACAACCATTGCTCCAAGTTCCTGCCCCTTACCCCTTGTCTTTTACCCCTTATCCCTTACCCCCAAACCCCTTACCCCTTACCCCTTAACCCTTACCCTTGCAATGCTTGCTGCACTGCTTGCACGTATACCCATACCCCAAATTCAAATGCATTTTTGACCCTAAATCACCACGAAAATGACAATTTAAATTTCGTTCAAAAACTATAAAATGTCCGTTTTGACGAAATCGCTGTTTCAGGCTTTTGGACCCCAACCCATGGAATGGGCAACACCGACAGGGCCGGTAGATGAGGAAATAACGGACAACACGCTTAGAGCCTGGGGGGCGCAAAGCGAAGACGACGTCGAGACCAAATTGAGAGACCTTGCCGAATGGTTACGCGGCCAACTTCAGGCATTGTACACAGACCAATCGGACTCTTATTGGGACAATGCCTATGTCCAACTTTTCTCCCTATTAGACGAGAGCCCTAGCCTGAAACACGCCTTGGGGCAAGGTCTATCTCCGAACATGGACTTGAAACAAGTGCTTTACAGAGTCTGGAGTATAGTGCATAAAAATTCCAGCCCCCGGTAGAGACACCCCCCCCTCCCCCTCACCCTCCTGACCACACACAGCCAGACAGACACTCGACACAGTCCAACCAGGAAGAAGGCGTAGTCTCAAAAGCAGAGGATGAGTTAGGGACTTCAAAGCGAGCTAAGATGCGCCACTTAATCGAAAGAGGGCTTTACCACAAAAGCTTGCCGGAGAATGATAGAGTCCTGGTACTGCCAATTAGGAAAAAGATCGGGAGATGGGAGCTGGGCCTGTCAATGGCCGACGAGGACGACCTATATGCCCCCACCTATGGCAGAGTGACATTACACGACTGACACATGCAAAAAAAAAGGGTGCTGCGATCCCACAACATTATGGATTTCATCACCAATCACTACGAACCAGGAGCAACCGCAACCATCAATGTGACATCGGAGAACTTGAGAATGACATATAAGGACCTCTATGTGAGGTTCGAAGACAACAAAGAAGCTGGATTGAAATGGCACACGCATAACATGCTCCTGGATACCCAACAACTTAAAATAAAACCCATCAAAGTCTGGTTAACAGACGATCTCTTCACATGCATCTGCTCAATGCTGAGGAAAAATATCCTCAACAAGGGAGTAGACTGGGAGATACAGGAATGGACTCCCTTGCATAGTAAAAAACAAAAAAAAGTTCGGACAAACGGGACGCATAACTAACGATGGAGTGGGTGGAAGTGGTATATGGTAGAAACAGAAAATAGACACATACCCTCTAACAAGCGGACCTGGATTTAAGATCGATTAACGTGAATGGTCTGACATCACGCAATCCAGAGAAAATCAACGCACTATGGGACTTAATGCGGGGGGTGGGGAGTCGTACATAGCCAGACGTGATCTGCATCCAGGAAACCCACCTAATGGATACACCGGAACACCATAGGGCCCACAGGCAGGCCTGGCCTTATCAAAACTATCAAGCATTCGCCCCCAGGCCGAGGAGTGCAGGGGTAGCAATCTGGATCCCGCCCGAGTCACGCCTGGAGGTGCTTAACTGGGAGAAAGACGAGGAGGAAGGAAGATGGGTCAAGGTGTTGGGAATCCTGGAACTAGAAATTGTGAGCGTTGTATCCCTGTATGCCCCCAACGAATCCAGTGAGAGAAGGGTCTTTTTCGAGAAAATCGAAAAAATCCCGAACCCCGGAATCCCGACGATCCTAGCGGGCGATTTTAATGCGGCGCCGGACAAATGGCTAGACCGCTGGAAGATATATCCGGCCACCGTGCGCAATGCAGAAGAGGATGAACAAATGATGAGGGTCTTGTACACCTCGCTTGCACTTTTTGATACATTTAGGCGTACCTCCCCGACTGAAAAAACTTTTACCTGTTTTCGAAATAATGACCCGACAAGACTTTCTAAATCCCGAATCAATCTCATCCTGGCATCTGAAGACCTGGGAGGAGGGCTTACTACAACAGCCATATTACCAACCAGCCCGCACCCAGGCCTTGACCACAGGATGTATATGGTTGTATGGACCTCCGGAAAAAAACAGACCAAGGAACTAGCTATTACAAACTTAACACCTCGCTTCTCAAGTCCCAAGTGTTCCTCACATATCTACAGCAAGCATGAGACTACTAGAAAGACCAACGCCCCCACCACGACTCAACAATCAAATGGTTCAACAACGGACTCTTCTTCCTAGCTAGAAAATGTAATGAATACTCAAAACTTTTGGCCGCTCAGAGACATCAGCAGGAGATCACACTAATGCACAACTTGGCAGACGCAGAACAAAAACAAATATCGCAAGGGCAGGAACAACCATCCCCCGAATTAAAGAACTAGATACTAGACCTGAAAAACCAGCTCTTGCAACATGCACGGTATCAATGGCAGGGAGCCCAAACGAGGGCAAGACTGTCCAGATTCTCCACAGAAGGCCTGATGAATTCAAAAAAATTTGGCTTAGCCAGGACACGCCTCAAAAGAACCACGATTAAGGCACTCTACGAACCAAACGCCAGAGAGGCGGACCCGACTGTGACCACGACGAGGTGCACCAAAATCACAAATGATTTCTATAAAGATCTCTTCTCCTTGCACATAGATAGGTCAGACTCACCACACACAATCACCTGCTAACAAAATTCCTCCAACCACTCAACAAAACCCTAACCGATGAACAACGGGAATCCCCATAAATTTCACTCTCCAAACAAGAAATATGGACTGCCCTCCTCCAGATGAAGGAAAAAAAAACGTTTGGAATTTGACGGTTTTCCTAAAGAATTCTGGGAATCCACATGGGGTTTCCTGAGCCAAGACATCATGGATTTCTATAAAAAAGTATGGCTCACAGGAAGAATGGGGGAAAGGGTGGGGCAAGCGGTACTGACCCTCCTATACAAGAAAGGGAACAAAATTGACATCAGAAACTACCGCCCGATCACCCTACTCACAGTGGTCTATAAGATTATGTCTAAAGCCTTAGCTAATAGGATGATCTCAGTGATTGTCATGGACGAAGTTATCCATCCTTCACAAACAGGCTTCATGGAAAATAGAAACATACAAGAGAACATCCTGTTAATCCATGAAGTACTCCAACTCACAAAACACTCCTAGCAGAACGCAACCCTCGTCTTCATAGACTTCGAAAAAACCTATGACCATGTGGACTGGCTGTTCTTGGACAGGTGCCTGGAAAAAATAAAATTTGGACCGGATTTCATACGCTGGATACGAATTCTGCATCATAACGCAACAACTTGTGTTCAGATCAACGGAAGCTTGACACCTCCTTTACGTCTGGAATGGTCGGTTCGACAAGGGGACCCAATTGCCCCCTTTCTCTTCCTGGTCATCATGGAGGCGCTAGTGGCTACCCTCCGGGCAAACAAGAACATCACCAAAATCCAAGTCACACACATCCCGGAGGACGCAATCCCCATTTGCTCCCTTTTTGCACACGACCTCACAATACTGGCAGAAGCCACACACAACAACATGGAGGAAATCCAATCAATGATGAATAAGTTTGTTAAGGTCTCAGATATAACTGTCAACTGGGGGAGCAAAACACAAGGATAGTGGATTCATTATCAAGGGCGACGCCCTCCGGAGTCTCCATGCATTGCATGGATGACTATGTGACACCCGCGACCTAGGCCGCGGGCATTTCGGCCGCTGAGGCCGAGATTCTCGGTCGCGACCGCGGTCGATGAGGCCCAGTTCGCGGCCTGGTTTTTCAATATTTCTCCCCCCCCCTAAAAATACGTAAATATATATATATATATATATATATATATATATATGGGGGTGTAGGGCTTCGAAAACCCTACACTCCAATATTTTTGTTTTTGGAATCCGACTTTGTTTAAGATTTTTAAAAAATCAAAAACTACAATCGATTTAAATAAAATTGAAAATATATATATAAAGAAAAGTTGATTTTTTTTTTTGTCATTTTTTGTCATGAGATATATGGTCCCCGAGTCGACCTGTGTTTTTTTTTTAAATGAATCTGTTTTTTTCCAGGGAAATGAGGTCTTCAAAAAAAAAAAGCAGATGCAAAATTTAAAAACAAAAAAAGGATTTGATTGATTGATTGATTGATTGATTGATTTTGTGTGTGTGTGTGTGTGTGTGAGAGAGAGAGAGAGAGAGAGAGAGAGAGAGAGAGAGAGAGAGAGAGAGAGAGAGTGCATGTGC
>BFEA01000025.1:3110229-3132560 GCA_003427395.1 Chara braunii | reverse complement strand
CTCTCTCTCTCTCTCTCTCTCTCTCTCTCTCTCTCTCTCTCTCTCTCTCTCTCTCTCTCTCTCTCTCTCTCGTTGGACAAGCTTGAATTTTTTATTCTTCTGCCATTTCAGTGATGGGCCTGCGGTTACAGGCAGTGCTTTGATTGGGGGCTTTGATCCAAGGCAGTTGTTTGACAGGTGGGGGGGGAGCTGGAGGTGGGTGGAGGGGAGACGGGCTTGAGGGGTGGACGCTATTTCTTTGAAGAGTGTTGAAGAGGGGTCGACGCCTTGGCTGTTTGTGGATTGTGTGTGTGCAGGTGAAGATGTCGGCGACACTGGCGAAGCAAATCATACAATCGTTCGTGAGGCACTTCACTGATGAAGGTCCTCGCGGCAAGGACCCCGGCAAGGGGTTGAGGCACTGGCTCTGCAACTATTGTGAGACCCGGTTCGTCGGCACGGAAGAGGCACTTCTTGACGAAGTGCAATATTGAGCTTGTCACTCGGGCATTGACCGCGGAGGAAAGGCTCACGAGAATCAAGGGCATCAGGCTGGGGAAGCACCAGGCCACTCATCTCGTAGGTGGAATTGGGGGAAGTGGTGGTCGGAGCACAGGACCGTCTTCCAACAGTTTCGTGCCTCCATCATCACCAACACGCAGACCAAGTGATGGCGAGACGACCTCGCCTGCAAGATCTGCAAACATCTTCGCTCCTGCCCCGGGAAGTGGTGTGGACGGTCGGTGAGGCAAACTTTGCTCGAGGAGGCAGACACTATCATCACCCGAAACGAGCACGCGGGTCGGAAGATGGATCGGTGGCTGATTTGCACGAATCAGCCATTCAACATGGTGGAGAACTTCTGCTTTCTCGAGTTCCTCGATGTTGTGAAGAAGTGTCATCCTAGTTGGTGGTCTAGCAAGAGGGACAAGATGAGGACCAAACAGTTGGACGGACAATTTAAATTGGTGGGAGAAGACACGCAGTCACTAGTGAAGAAGTGGGAGAGAACAGGATGCATGCTCCAAATGGCCGGGTGGTCGGACTGGAGGAACAAACCGCATCTGAATGTCATGGTCTCTTTCCCGGCCGGAACAGTGTTTTCGAAGTCTGTCTGCATGGAGGGGAGGGAAAATGATTCCACAACGTACTTCAAGATGTTGGACGGGGTGATCCAGGAGATCAGTGCGGCGTCCATTGTCGGCGTTGTGATGGACAATGCGAAGGTTTGCGCTAAAGCGGGGGAGATGGCGGATGCTAAGTACCTTGGAATCTTTAGTGTGGGTTGCACAACCCATGCCTTGGATTTGGCCCTGGAGGACATGTACACCTACATAGATTGCTTGAAAACGGTCGTCGACAACGACAATAAAGTTGGCAAGTTTTTCACCAACGTCGACAAGGTTCGTGCTATGTACAACAGGATCGCGGATGCGCAACTCAAACGCTCGACGGTCACTAGATTCACGACGAACTTTGAGATGCTTCTGTCGCTTAGCACGGGGAGGAATCTATTGGAGCATTGTGTCTGCAACGTGGCGTGGGTAGAGAAGTTGGTGAGGGGGGAGCAGGTGGCTCCATTCAACGTTGTCACCCACATCATCATGGACACAAATGGATTCTGGAAGGATGTGGACATGACTCTGGCGGTGATGAAGCCTGTTGTCAAGCTCCTTCGTTTGGTGGACGGTCCAGGAGCAACTATGAGCAAAGTCTATTTTGGCATGGACGCGGTTGTGGCTACTATGCGCACCCTCGACGGCCTGTTGGACGCTGAGAAGGCGAACGTGGAGAAGATTTTGATGGACCGGTGGGCCTTCATGACATCAGAGCTGCATTGCGTGGCCATCTTCCTTGATCCCGAGTATATGACGCACACGTTGAGAGACATGCAGATTTGCGAGGGGTTCAACATCTGGCTTTATTTTTGGGCGCCGCCGGAGTTGTTGTAGCGAGAAATCAGCAAACAGGTGGACATGTGGGTGCAGGGATTGGGCACTTTGGGGACACAGAATGCAAGGGAGCAGGCGAGTTTGAAAACTCTGGCGCTATGGTGGGAGGCGTTCGGGGGGTCCCTGGACCTCCTCCAACTGCAGGCAACCAAACTTCTTGGCCAGACGAGCTCTTCGGCTGGATATGAGCGAAACTGGAGCTTACACCACCTCATTTACAGCCAACGCCACACGAAACTCTTACCGGAGAGATTGAGTAAGCTATAACAATTGGAATATCCAATTGTCGACGCGAAGAGAGCAAGGGAACGGGGAAGACATACACATTCCGCAGAAGGATGATGATGTTGGCGATAACAGAAGTGGAGGAGTGGTACGACCAATGGGCCGCGAAAGTTAGGGAAGGGACAGCCGGTGATGTTGCTGCAACGGAGGTCCGCAACAAAGAATGCAATGATGCCCCACTGGCGCGTACATGGTTGAAGAGCAACGAGGAGGAGAACTTTGCTGATGATGAGGACGACATTGTCGTGCTCGGTGCACTGGAGAGAACATACCACGCAAGCCTGGAACGCACCGAATGCAGGAGTTGCGCAGGAAGTTGGGTCTTGAAGAACCCGATCTCGGGTTTTTGTATACCTTGGAGGGTCGTGCCCGTGCCTTGAAGGCGCGTCAAAGCGACGATTGGGTGCAGGGGAGGGAGGTGGTGTCGGGTCGCGGGCGACGCAAAAAGAAGGCAACAGCAGCGGACGTTGTTGAAAAACTGCAGGTTGAGAAAGGAAAGAGGAATGTTGGGGAGGGGGATGTTCCACAACAAAAAAAAAAAGGCGGCCTCGTCTTTCGCCGACGAAGAAGGAGCCAAGGCAGCAAGGCCTGCGAAGGAGGAGAACAACTGCATTAGCAGCACGTGGAGAGGCAGCAAAAGCTGCAGTAGCCAAGGCAGCAAGGCCTGCGAAGGAGGAGAACAACTGTGAGGTGATCGAAGACAATGAAGAAAATTTGTGTCGTAAGCGGAAAAATAAATCTTCTTCATCATCATCGTCATTGTCATCGTCGGACGACAGTGCGCCGCAGGAGATTGAGTAGGAGGAACTGTCCCAAAGATCGGATGATAGTGGAGAGCCGAACGGGGATGAGTCGGAGAAGGTCACGTCGTATGCGGAGTCTCACGGGGAGGAACACTCGAGGGAGCAGGACGAGTAGCCCTTACTTTTCGCAGAATCACGAATGAGTATTTTGAGGGTAGTGTGTGCTTGCTTGCTTGCTTCCGTGCTTGTAAGACTACGAACTTCGCAAGCTACGGCTTTCGGGATACCGAGTCTAACACTTTCTTTTGTCTTGAATCTTGTGATGTTTCTTGTTTCTGCTTGTGTTTGAAAAACGAACATGCTTCCTCTCTGATTACACGCACATTGCTCAACCAACCCCAAGGTAAGTACTAAGTTCTAATCGCCGCCCCGAGGACATTTTGTGGGTTAATCTGTAAAGTTGTTGTGCGCAGCGGCAGCATCAATCCTCCAGAGTGTGTGTGTGTGTGTGTTGTGTGTGCTCTCCAATGCAACATTAAAGAAAAAGAAAAAAAAAGTGTGTGTGTGTGTGTGTGTGATCTCCAATGCAACATACAAAAACAAAAACAAAAAAAGATGTGCGCACCTGGCGCATATGCGGGCTGCAGATGCGCATTCCCCAGCGCACCAGGCATGTGCGCAGCGCACCATGCACCCAGACGCGCGGCGCACGTGCGCACCTCGGGTCTGCGCACAGCGCGCTGCGCATAATGCCGGTGCGCCGCAAGTATGGTTCAAACACATGAGGCTGGCTGAATTCATGGCCATATGGCGGACGAGGTGCTCAGCAGAGTGTTAGAAATGACGTTTAGCTATCACCACGCCAAAGCTGAACTCGTAGAAATTATCCGGGCTAACATGGTCAAAGCTGGTAGAAAACTGTTGGAAGAGGTAGCAGTGAGTTCGGACAGAGAGAAAAACAACAGGCTATCTCAGCATTTACCGAGCGCTGGCTTGACCCCCACTGCAAGATGGCCGAAGTCCAGGAGACTGGAAAGCTGATCTAGAAAACTGGGCAGCGCTGGAAGACCAATGGTCCTCCCGTCACCCAGACTGCTTTTACACACCGCTGCCGGGTCTGTCGTCGGGGACAATCACAACAGCCAACCCAGTATCTGTCCACTGCTCCCAAACCTCTGTGGACCCTCACCTCCACCCCCGCCCCTACCCACAGGGGGCCCCACCCCTGCCCTCCCAGCCTCCCCAGACACCTCCTTCAGCGTCTCCCCCCTTTCGGCTGGCTCTCCACTCCCGACTTCTCCACCCCTCCCCTCGCTACCGATAGGTCCCCCSCCCSCTACCCCCCCCCCAACCTCCCTCGCTGCCCATGTGCTCCCCACAGAAAACTCCAGTGGATATGCCCCCACCGCCCCATGTCCCCCCAGCGCACTCACCCACCAATACGACGCTCGCCGCTTAGAGTCACTCTCAACTCCACTTACACAGGAGATGATAGGTCAGCCTGGTCAGCCGTCAAGTAGAATGAAGCAGCAACGGCCACACCCTTGGAAGAAATCGACGGAGGGACTGCTGGGAAGGTGAAAGTTGGAAGGGACGCTAAACCCGATCTCCAGCAGGAGCCACCCCCCACGGTGGCTGAAAAGGCGACAGCGAGACATGCAGTTCGGATTTCACAGTACCTGAGAATACCCCCAGCCAATCCTCTCTCGATGAGTGGAGTTCTATTGCGCTGCATTGCATTGCATTGCTAATCATCTCCTGGTAGATCTCCTTGCATATCTTCAGATGTTTAGCCTTCAAGGATCGAGAATGTGTTATGCATGGGATTGGAGAGGGTATAGGGTTTAAAGGGTTCAGACAAGAAAACAATCATCAGGGGGCCTGCCGGACAGGGCTGGGCTAATAGATAAGGGGTGCTCCAAGATGGGATGGGTGTTACTAGCAGCTCCATGGGACAATGGAGCCCCGGACCAGCAAGACAAATAACCACAGTCCCAGGAAACAACGACCAACAATTGCTATGCTACAAGATGTATCAATGGAACGCTGGACCCGGTTTCCAGCAGGTGCCGCTCGCCACCAATAGATGGAGGAGCCCAACAGACAAGCCTTCAATTCTGGCGCTCCTCGTACCACCGCCGGAATAGAGGGCTGGCATAAGGGCTTTGAAAAACGAAAGAAAGAAAGAAAGAAAGAAAGAAAAGGCACAGGCCCAAACGAGAAAACGCTAAAAAGTACAATGCTCCTAAACATTCTTGCATTCAGATGCATGGTCTTCCACTTGCAAGGCTGTCAGCCACACCAGGCCTCAGGCATATGATGACGTCACACAGCATCACAAACAAAAGAAAAAGGAAAACAGAAAACATTTTCACTCAGATGCATCTACTCAGGATCTAGGAAACATTCTTTGTCATTTTACACATTTGGTGAGTAGTGCAGCGAGTTGACCGTTACATACACTCCACGGAAAGAAGGAAAGAAACGGCATACAGCAAAAAAGAGAAAAAACGAAAACGGGAATCACGGCAGGCGAAACAGCAACAAGAAAAAGACAACCCTTGAAGCCGTCCAAAAACCATCCACACAAGCAACCAGTCTCCGGTGGCCTGCCCTCACAATTTCTTTAGGGCTTTAACCCCTCTTTCTTAGTCCCGCCACCTTCCCAACGACCGTCACACGCCTAGACTACCAGTAGACGCCCGACAACCGTTGTAGTCCAGACAACGGTGGTAAAAGCAGCCCCTATGGGCTGTGAACTTGGTCTTTTGTTTTTCTTTTTGCTTTTCGAACGGGCACACAAGGCCCAACTGCCAAGCCTCCGCAGACCCCCAAAAAGTTCGGAAAAAGTGGGAAAACAGCCAGTTTTCCCATTTTTCCCAAGAGTGGCAGAGGTAGTGATCGTTTCTGGAAACCCAGTCCCTCCGCTAGCAGAGGTGATAAGAGCGCACCCTTCTGGCGAATAGGCTGGTTGTTCCAATCTATTGGTGGGGAGCAACACCTGCTGGAAAATGGGTCCAGCGTCCCTGCGAATGATTCAACATCTGAACACACTGACATCCTGTCAGCATTGATTACCCTGAAACAAGTCGGCGTTCGTTTTTCTCCAATGTGCAACCTTTGCCTTTTCCACTCCATAACGCCCTGTTCATTTTCTTGGCGATGTTTCACGCACCCCTTCATTTTCTTGGCAGGGTGCAAGTACCCTGTTAGGGCGTACTCACACTAGCCAAGGACGTTTTTAACTTATTTATGGTCGTAAGTGCGGTCATATACATGCGTTTGTGGTCGTAAATGCACTCGGATACCTTTAAGATAGAGGATTCGCACATTTAGGGAAGGGGAGGATCAGCGAGCATTTATGCCCGAAACCCAGCTTTTCAAACTTGCACTGGATCCCCTGGAGTGGCAATGGGCCTCCCCGGTGAGGGCCAAAACCTGCTCTAGGAGACCCCGTACACTATCCAGCCTCACGGTGAAAGGCACCTATAGGATGCTCAGAGGCCACCAAGACCTGAGAGATGTGATAATTGACAGGTGGCAGAAGCACCTCAATGTAGACAGACACCTTCTTACACCGATACGGTGGTTCCAGGATTGGAAGCGCAGGCCGGCAAAAATCACCTCCCTTCAATGGCAAATTGCTCGCCGCTGTCTCCACATGAACAACTGGCTAATTGACCATACGCAGTTGGAACAACAGGGCAGGGCCCTACCATGGTGCACACGCTGCCTGCAGGGATTTCCAGCTAGGAGAAAGATGAAAACAATCGAACACATCTTTCTGCAGTGCCCAAATGCCATCTTAACGTGGAGATGGTGGGACAGGATTTGGAGACAGATGATCCCAAGTCAGTCATGGCCCTGGGACTGGAGAGCAATTCTGTTACGATATTATCCGACTTTACAGCAAGGTACTTTCGAGAGGAATATGTTCTCTCTGAGGAGGAAGACGGTCTTGTGGACCTTGTGGTGGCAACGATGTGCGCTGACACTAGAAGGAAACAGGGTGGAGGGAGAGCAAAGGAGGGATCTGTTCAAAACCCATTTTCAACTGGAACTTGCACAGAGGTGGCAGTACACCAAAAGAACACTAGACACTCTTTACACAGGCAAGGACATATCGGACGAGATTACTCAGTTTGCCGAGGACTGGCTAGGGGGGAGGAGGGACGAATGGGTAGGAAGGGTATACTGGTCAGGAGAAGAGAGTGGGGAAAGCCAAGAGAGAGAGAGACGGGCACACGAATCGAAGTCCCCCGAGATTATCGCCTCGTCTTCAAAGACTGGATAGAAGTGGACCCCAGTATCCCCCTACAACCTAACCCAGCAGGGTGGGGGTGTGAGACCTGGAAGAGCTCAGCAAGGAGTATGATAGCGTTGGAAAGTTTTAGATGGGTTGTTAGGGATTCATAGAATTTTGAAGATTCATAGCACCTTAGTGGTGGCGTGTTTTGTCATAACAGACCGTTTCTCAGAAGTTTTGTCGTAGTAATTTTCGTCAAGCCGGGTAATGGCCCCGGTATTTCAAATTTTCATGAGATTGGGATGAGTGGGTGGAGGAGATGGTGGGATATTATGCGTCCTACTAGTGAGAGGTCTTGCTGGTAGTATGGGAATAGGGTACAGCAGCAGCGGACATGGTGACTCTGCTGTAGTAAGTCTTGCCGGAGTGGGGATAGGGGAAGGACTGGGGGTGTCTGAGTTTTTTCCTGAATCATGCACATTCTCTCATAAAGGTGAGGGGGACAAGTAGATGGTAGGATAACAAGCGTCCTACTAGTAAAGGGGCTAGCTCGTAGGACGGAAATAGGGCACAGCAGTAGCAGAGATGGTGGCTCGGCTGCAGTAAGTCTTGCGTGAGGGTGGTAAAGAGGATTGATGGGTGGGGTTTGAGTCGGTTTCCTGAAATTTGCTGAAGTCTGACGTAGTAACCTGTTAGGTAACTCAAATTTTTCTTATCCCAAAGCCGGGTAATGGCCCCGGTATCTTAAATTTTCATGTTACATCTTCTCAGTTGTATTTCAAAGGGACGCTGAGCCCGGTTCTCAGCACGCTGATGCTCCCCACGAATAGATTGGAGCTTTTGTTCCCCCCCCCCCCCCACAACCCGCAGAGGAATTCTCAAATCCCTTTCCGCCGCACCCGCTGGCTCTGGAGGAGAGGTTCAGGTGAACTGTGGTTTATCCAGTGGTTTCTTATGCTTTACTCGTGCTTTTGTCTTTTTCATAACCACATTTTTCTTTCGCTGTCAGGAGGAACGCTGACCTCATACGGGAGGTAAAGAGGGTTGATGGCTTGTAGTTTGATGATTGCAATCTTCCTTAAAAAAAAAAAAAAACATGACCTCATACGGATGGATCATGGAAGCCTGGTTCAGACAAGGAGGGTGGGATGAGTGCGCCCAGTGGTGATTCCCTCCGGTTTCCCAGGGACATCGAGTGGAACAGAGGGAATGATAGTGCGGGATGAGAAGGTAAAGCTTTTTTGGGTAAAAGGTAGTTGGGAGAGGAAGGCACTAGTCTCTTAGCAGTAGGAATTTGGCGCCTGGTACAGGGCGAAGAGTTTTATTCCCTTTGTCCCCACAACCTGCACAATCAATCCCCTGGAGACAGAGTAATCAATGCTGGCAGGCGTCCTTCTCATTGAAAGAAAAGAGAGACTTTATCAGAGGTAAAGAAGAGAGCTACACCTGCGTCCCTCTCTTTAATAGACGGAGCGGCCCGCTAGGCAAAGCCTCAATCCCGGTGGTTCTCTTACCACCACCAGGATAGAGGTCTTGTATAAGGGCCCTTCAAAAAAAAAAAAAAAAAAAAAAAAAAAAAAAAAAAAAAGAGGTAAAGAAGAGAGACAGATGTGGGACATGGATTCTTGGATGGTTTTCTCATTTCTCACCTTTTTTTTTTTCATTAATTTTACATAATTTCTATTCGCTGAGGGGATGCCCCACTGGCCGGCCTAGAGAGGTGCGGGGAGACGCGTGGTCCCGCTGGTGCCCCCCAGTGGCCCCATGGTGTCTCCTCGCCAAGGAGGCAGGAACCGGCTGGAAATCTTCACATCTAAAGAGGAGAGGATTGTCATCAGCAACGCCCCTCAGCACCCTGCTCAGTTAATTCTCCGCAATCCAGAGTAATCAATGCTGGCAGGCTTTTCTCAGATATTCAGCCAAGTCTTCAGTTTTTTTTTATTCATTTTGTTTCATTCTGTAACAGGGACGCTGGACCCATTTTCCAGCAGGTGATGCTCCCCACCAATGGATGGAGTCTCTCCTCAAGGTGCTAGTGGTGTCTGCTCTTACCAGCACCACTAGCACTAGAAGGGTTTTTTTGGTGAAAAAAAAAAAAAAAAAAGATAGAGGCAGCGTGAGTACACGCTTACTTGTGCTGGTGACGCATGCACAACACGCTTGTCCTCTTCCCAATACAAACCTGCTGTCTTCTTTCGCCTGCTGTCTTCTTTCGTTCTTTTTTTTCTCTTTCTTCCCAAACAGTTGGGAGAAGCCTATTATCGGAGGTGATAAGAACACCCTGCGCTGTCTTTTTTTGTCCGTGATGCACATGCCCAGCAAATGTTTTTCCCTGTTGTGTGGTCCATCATGCCCCTTCGCAAAAGTTAGCAAAAGTTCAACATCCTCGGCTTTTTATAACAATAATAATAATAATAATAATAATAATAATAATAATAAAAATAAAAAGCAAAAGTTAGGCCCGCACACCCCCTGCCTGACCCCCGCTAGCCCCTTGTTTGCAGCAAACACCTGTTCTGCCCCCACATGCACACAGAGACACAGACATACACACACAGTCCAACGAAACAATCTGGCACAGGCATGCCCCAGTTTTTATTGGAGCAAACAAACCCCTGCTTCCCCCTCCCCCCCTCGCTTCCCCCCTCCACCCCCAACCCCAACACACACACACACACACAAAACACCCACCCACTCACCCACCCACCCACACACACACACACACATGCAGACACACACAGAAATGACTTACGAAACAGTTTGGCAGAGAGTCCTACTTTTTTGGTGGAGAAATCTATGGGGACCATGACAACACACACATGCGCGCTCAAACGGGCGCTAATAATGGTGTTTTGTAGCCTTGTAGGCTTCTTAGCGTTTTTTTTTGGGGGGGGGTAAGTACGTTTATGTCACCTTTGAGTATCAAATGGGCAAAAAAGAAGTTAACATGCGTCGGCAAAGAAAACCGCATAGAGTTTGAAGAGGCAACGGAAGTACTGACGGCGGTGGTGGTGGCAGACCGGGTGTCATATTTACAGGGGTCGCCCGTGGTGTCTGAGGGGAAAACCCAAAAAATAAAAAAGAAGCCCAACGGATACTTTTGGACCGAAACCGCTCATTTGGAGTTGGCGTGTGGTTTCTTTGCCGGCGCGAGTTTTTTTTGCCTTTAGGGTTTCAAAACATGCCCCGTTCGCCGTTATTCCTTTTTTTTTTTTTTTTTCACAAAAAGCGGCTGTGGTCTGCTACTAGCGGAAATGGTATGAACATCATCCGCTAGTAAGCCCGTCTCTGATTGCTCCGGGGCGTGGTCCCACTAGCAAAAAGGATCGGATCGAATGCCTGCATCTGGACGTGTTTGTAGAGAGGAGCAGGAAATCGAGATTGAACTGCTTTTCTGCATCTGTGCCTAAAACACATCCAGATTCAGGCATTCGATCCGCGATCCCTTTGCTAGTCGGACCTCCGCTCCGGTCTACGGGTGGGGAGCAGCAACTGGGGGAAACCGGGTCCTGCGTGCCAAGATGGTACATCAATCATTGCAGTTGTTACGGCTAAGTTACAACCTTGTGTTGATTTCAGTGGCCGCCGGCCTTCAAATACAGCTAAGTCTAGACGTTGCTTCGTGCCTTGCCACGCCTGGTCTGGTATCCCACCTACACCTCGCGTTCACGAACTCCCCGTTCAAACCACCAGTACTTGGGCACTGCGCGCCGCGCCGGCCGCCCAAATCTCGAAGCAGCGCGGGCTGTTGATTCGATTTATCGACGGCCCGCCGGCCGCGGAAATCGCGTACCGTTAACGCTAAGGCGTCGCCCCAGTACTGGTGGTTCAACTGCATCTCGGAGACACGGTCGGAGATCTTCCAAGGACTGGCTAAATACAGCTAAGTCTACCTGCGCACTGGGTGTACAGCTTGGTTGGTAGAGCACTGAGGTTTTAAACTTTTAAGTTTTAACCTACCTGATCGTCGCAGGTTTGAATCCATGAGTACCCATAAGGATATGATAGAATTGATAGACATGCTTGTACTCCTTTCAGGCAACTAAAAAAATTGCATTACACTTGATCTTAGCCAAAAGGCCGATCCGTGGTCCATTGGACCACACTAAAAAAAATAAAAAATAAAAAATAAAAAAAAATTGCATTACATACTTGAGAATTAAAAAAAAAAAGGAAAATAAAGAAAATAAAAGAAAGAAAGCCGCAGCAATGCCAAAGTTCATGTACAGACAGCACCTGGGATGTCACGGCACCTCCATACTTTCTCCTTAAACCACCAATACCTCCCAAGCCTCTTTTGCCGACGCGGATTTGCCGTTCGTAACTTTGAACCAACCCAAAAACAAACTAGCATGGGTGCATGTTCCTCCCCCCCCCCCCCCCCCCTCTCTGGAGCCACCAGTCATTAAGGTTCGGTGGCAGTATACATTTTCACAAGGGGAAAGAACAGAATAGTCCTGCAGAGAACCTTCTGTGTGATGTTTCGGGCTTCTATAGTATGATGCTCCACGAAGGAACTTCGGGACGTACTTCATGGCTTTTATAAACACCCGGTAGATCATTCCGGAGCTCAGATTCAATCGAGCTGTGTCCAGATCTGGTGCCCTCTTCAGCATTTCTCCCTTCCCGCTCCAACTCTCACCTTCCTCTCGTTGCCCTCAGTGTCAACGATTTTCCTTCCCCCCCCCCTCCTCTCTCTCTCTCTCTCTCTCTCTCTCTCTCTCTCTCTCTCTCTCTCTCTCTCTCTCTGGGTCTCGCTCCACTAGTCTGGACTCTTGAAGTTTGAGAGTCCAGCATGACTCCACTTGCTCTAGATTTGGCCTATGGAAAACCCATTCTAGAGTTCTCAGGAAAAAAAAAAAAAAAAAACACTCTTGAAACCGTCAAGCGTGGGTGTCTATCTACGAACTCCATAAAGTGGCTCTTGAAAACACCTTTCAAGAGCTGTCAGACTGGGCTCCTGACGTGCACTCTAGAACTATATAGAGTGCCTGCCTGCCAAGGCAGGATTTTCTAGGGTGGTCGCAAGGACCCTCCTAGGTGGGGCCTCGTTTTTTCAAGAGTGGGCCTGGAATCCCAGTGGACAAACCAGCAGTTCGGTTGTCCCGTAGGGATGTCAGCTAGTGCTCACCAAAAAAAAAAAAAAAAACAGTCCCATCTTCTCTTGAAAATCCCTTGAAAAAAAAGGGATTTCACGAGTTTTTTTGGCTCCGACAGCTCTAGATGGACTCTCGAAAATCCTCGAGAGTCCAGAGTAATGGAGCGAGACCCTCTCTCTCTCTGCATGTGTGTGTGTGTGTGCGTCTGTGTAGAGTCCGATAGAGGAGAGGTTTCCCAACTAAAAGAAGTGCTAGCGGTATCTGCTCTTACCAGCACCCCTAGCACCCGCTCGGGCTGTTCTGAGTAAAAAAAAAAAAAAAAAAAAAAAANTTAAAAAAAAAAAAAAAACCATGAGAACGTGTTCCTCGCAGCTGTGCCCACTGACAACGAACGGTGAACCCCCACAGCGGCTTTTCGGCCAATTGATCGAGGCAGACGAGTTTGCACTTGGAAACCATGAACCCGGTTGCACAAGCAAACAAGCACCTGCACTTCACAACCATCAACCTGGTCGCACAAACAGGCAGGTGCACGTGGTCGGTCTTCCATGAAGAACCAGCAGGCCTAGCCAGCCTAAGTGGAAACCACAGAGAAATTGCACCTTCCTCCGGCTGGCCCTTTCTTTTGCTTGTCTGGCAGACTGCAGGCCCCCAGACCAACTCACCCTGGCATCCAAAACCTACAGTCTTCCCCCGAATACAACGTACGGTCATTATAGCTGAATTTAGACTGAAAGATAGACCAAATTCGGCGATAATGACCGTGCGTTGTATTCGGGGGAAGACTGTAGGCGAAGTTCTGAAAATCTCGTTAGTTTTCGATGCCCCTGTATGCATGTCCCTCTTTTCAGAAATGCGCCATTGGTCTCGTTGAAATTCTATCGTTGTCCTTGGTTGAAGTTCTTCTTCTTTCCTTTTTGGGGAAACAACGCAGGGGTCACAAAAACAGTTCGAAATTACAGTTCGGGCCAAAACGAGTTTCAAATTGCACTTTGGGCACCGTATACAAGCCCGGCCAGCTTCCAGTCACGTACAGTGCCCGAAGTGCTTTTTTTTTTTGCTTTTTTTTTTTTGAAACTCGTTTTGGCCCGAACTGTATTTCGAACTGTTTTTATGACTCCCTCGTAGTTACGCCTTCCTCCCCCCCCCCCTCCCTCCACGGTTGTCCTTGGTTGGGAGTCTTAGGCTTGGACCCCACTGGCTGGCGCCAAGCCTTTGGAAGACATTTTTTAGACTCCACTGCTCCAGCTTTTCAGAACAGAGACCACTGGCACTCCCCGTGCCGGCATGCCTCCTTTCTGCACGGGATGGCTGGTACGCTCGCTGCCTCTGGACTCTGCTGGAGGTAGGCAAACGTACCAACCATCCTGTGCGGAAAGGAGGCACGGGGATTGGGTGGTGTGCTGAAAAAGCGGAGGCAAACTTGCCTGAAAAGGCCAGTCTTCCTAATCGGGTGACAGAAACCTGGGGAAGTGCCAAGAATTGCTTGTGCCAGTGGAGTCCCTTTTCGCTTGCCCATTGCCCATTCCTGGCGGCCACGATTTTGGGTTGCCGGATGTTTTCCTGCCGCCAAGCACCGCCAAGCAGTGGGGTCCTGCCCTTATCCATGTCTCCTTGTTGCTGCAACTTCTCCCACTGGAACTTGAACCACCACTACCTTTCCCCGCCACCACTACCTTTCCCTGCTTGAGAATAGGAGTTGCGACGGTATACTAGGAAGCCAAACGGGAAAGAGCCGCCATTGATAAATTTCGTCGGCGTCGATTCGGCGGCCCATCTTCCGTTTCGGGCCCCTACGAAACTGCCTGCGGCCAATATATGGGAACGGTACCTTCAGCAGGCAAACTCAAAACACCAGAATTCCGTACACCGCATTCTTCGGGGGCCGGGCGCCGTCGGACCAAACTGCCTGGCGGCGCCAGTCAAAGAAAAAAAGAAGTCCCGTTGGTGCTTCGGCAAAGCTTGGTGCACAGTTCATTTCCACCTCGGCAAAAAGAGGCTCGGAGGTAGCGGTGGTTTATAGTTTAAACCACCAGTCCATCCGAAGTCGCTGTTCGTCTATGGTCATGTACAAGTACCCGCCCCTGAGCGCGGGGGGCTCGGGGGCGGGGCGGGGCAGGGCGGGGCCCGTAAATCAATATGTAAACAGTATCTTTGGGCCCCAACATGTCTGTGGTGGCCCGGCCCAGACTTATCAATAATACAGAGGCTGGTACCAGTACCGGTACCGCGTTGATTTTTCCAACGGCAGTTACCTGCCACTTTTAGACTTGGCCCCTAATGCATTTTAATGATTTTTATTTGGTTCGTCAATTTTGCTTCAGATGGACTGGTGGTTTAAAGTTTAAACAAATCGGAATTTCTGTGAAAGCATAGCATCGACTGGCATCAAGGTCGTGAATAGGGTTGTTCTTGAAAGGGATGTTGGCAGCGGTTCCCAGCACATGCCGCTCCGCACGAAGAGATTGGAGACATTTCCGTGGGGAGAGGCACGTGCTGGGAACCCAAAAAGGGCCCAAATGGACCCAAAAAGGCCCGGTTCCCAGTCGTTTTGAACCCAAAAAAAAAAAAAGAAAAAAAAAAGGGTCTTGAATAGGGGATGGACATCAAGAGCCCTCAGAAAGATCCACCAAAACTGGGAAACATTTTCCCAGGAGTTGGTGAGGATTCACTCAGAGACAGAGACACCGCCTGAGCTGGTTTTTTTTTTTTTTTTTTTTTCCCTCTTTTTCTCTGATGATGTGTGCTACTTTCCCTACTGTAGCTCCATATCCCCTTCCTATTTCCTCAGCCTTCAACTCTACTCTCTAGGCTTGTTCTCCTCTTCCTTCTGCTCTAGGCTTGTTCCATAGGTTCTTTTTACCTGGGGTGACAGCTGGCATAGTTGTATAGTTGTAGTACCCCCCTTTATAACCCCTTTTGTTGCTCTGTGTTTTCGATATTGTTTTTGTAACTGTGTTTCCCCCGGTAGCCTTCTATATAGAAAGATCCACCAACTCCTCTTCCTTCTGCTCTAGGCTTGTTCTATATTGTTACTGTTTTTGGTACTGGGTATCACCGTATCAGTGTGTGACTGCTTTTGTTACTTTTTTTTTTTTTTTTTTACGCAAGCTACATTCTTCTCTCAATTTCACCTCACACTACCTAGTACCTACCTACCACTACTACTAATTATAGTCATGCGGGGAAACCCCATAGCAGACAGAAACGTGCTCACGAGAGAACATGCGGGGCCTGCTCCCAACAGCAGACTCTGCTCACTGCCGATCATCAGTATGTGGGCGATACCGGCTAGGTAGGGGACAGCCGGTAGCATCAGGGACCACCATGCCAACAGGACCAATGACCCCTGTGCCTCCCCTCCAGTGGTGATCCCCCCCCCCCCCTACGCACATCAGCAGACTCTGCTCACTGCCGATCGGCGGATCCAGTGGTTATGTTTTTGTTACTGTTTTTGATACTGTTCTTGTTACTGTTCTTTGTTACTGTTCTTGTTACTGTTCTTGTTACTGTTTTTGTTACTGTTCTTGTTACTGTGTTACTGTTTTTGTTACTGTTCTTGTTACTGTTTTTGTTACTATTCTTGTTACTGTTTCTGTTACTGTTTTTGTTACCGTGTTACTGTTTTTGTTACTGTGTTACTGTTTTTGTTACTGTTTTTGTTACTGTTTTTGTTACTGTTTTTGTTACTGTTTTTGTTACTGTTCTTGTTACTGTGTTTGTTACTGTTTTTGTTACTGTGTTTGCCCCAGTAGCCTCCTCCCTCACTGAAAGCCATGTACATAGTACATACATGTCGTTGACTCGTTGTATGGGAATTGCTGCTTTTTGTGGGTTGCTGGTGTTTTATATATTAGGTAGGCACTGTAGATACGTGTACAGCTGTTGTTCCACATTTCAGGCAGGCACTGCAGATAGACTTACATAGGCCCTCGCTCCACTACACAACGCTCTACATGCATTTGGTCCACCTCTGGACCAGGTGCATTTGGCCAAGTCCAACATTTCGACTGTATCGGTACCAGAAAGAAGCCAGATGCACGGAGAGTGCTG
The DNA here is from genome assembly GCA_003427395.1 of Chara braunii. Classification (NCBI taxonomy): domain Eukaryota; kingdom Viridiplantae; phylum Streptophyta; class Charophyceae; order Charales; family Characeae; genus Chara; species Chara braunii. Next base: position 3,116,203 of record BFEA01000025.1, on the reverse strand, counting down.
TGCAGTGGAGCCAGCCCCATACATGTAGTACCATGGATGTTACTGGCTCCTTAGATCACATAATTTGCTGGCAGGCAGCTTGTTTTTCTTTCCGTTATATATTTTTCTTGCCAATGCATCTGCCCGTCTGAGCTTGGCCGGTGATGACACCCTCATAGTGGAGCACAATAACATTTTGCCAGGGGACGATGGGGCCATTTCCCGGCTTGTATAAGTAATTAAAAAAAAAAAAAAAAAAAAAAAAAAAACATTACGGAATCATATATTATCATAATGATCTCTTTTTTCAAAGTTTTTTCTTACCTATACCTAGAAAGAAAATTGAACTTAAAAATAATAATAATAATAATAATAATAAAAAAGAAACTGAACCATTTCTCAAATTATGCGTGTCATCCTTACCGACTGCCCTCTGGGGCCAAGTCCCAATAGCAGCGTTGAGCTACCTCAACGCCTGAATCTGGACGCTTTTGCGGAGATGTGCAGAAATGGTGTTGAGTTTCCTGAACTGCACGTCTCCACAAACACGTCCAGATTCACCGCAAACTGTTCAGGGTTCAGCCTCCTGATGAGTCCGTGAAACTCCGACAAAACAGTTTGTCACAGCCCCTCGTTTCTTGTCCTCTTCTCCCTCTCTACCTATAGTTTACCGGGCAGTTCTGTTTGCCGATAACAAACTTTTTCATCGGAGTTTCACCGACCCATGAGGAGGCTGAACCCTCAACAGTCTGCAGAATCCCATACTGATTACACTCTAAGTAATAATCCACCTTAACCCCGGTTGTGGTTAACCATCAACCACTGCCCGACAACTGATACCCCTCTGAGGTGGTGGGGACCACCAACCACTTCCCTCAAGGTACCTGTGACGGAAATCAAAGCAGACTATCACTCACCCACACCAGATGGAAAACTAATATATATTTATAATATATATCGTCACAAACAGAACTGCCCGGTAAACCGTAGGCAGAGAGAGAGAAGAGGACAACAAACGAGGGGCTGTGACAAACTGTTTCGTCGGAGTTTCACCGACTCATATATATATATAACATTATATATATTTATATAATATATCGTCACAAACAGTATATAGCAGGCTCAATCCTAGCAATCATGTTTCCTACTTCTGTATGGTCATCTGTAATTAAGATTTCATCACAATATTCTTGTACATGTATATATCCTGATGAATCGGTGAAACTCCGCCGAAACAGTTTGTCACAGCCCCCTTGATTGTTGTCCTCCTCTCCCTCTCTGCCTACGGTTTACCGGGCAGTTCTATTTGACAATATATATATAGTCAGCTGCCCGGTAAACCGTAGGCAGAGAGGGAGAGGAGGACAACAATCAAGGGGGCTGTGACAAACTGTTTCGTCGGAGTTTCACCGATTCATCAGGATATGTGTGTCATCCTTGCGCAGGGGCCATGCTAATCAATCTTCTCTGTATCGTTCCAATTTAAACGGATGTCCCGAAGGAGGACATCACAAATGTCCACCTTTCTGTTTCCCAAAACTGCATTTCCCGAAATTGCAGATACAGTGATACACAGCTATGCCATCCAAATTTGCAAGATTTACAAATGTACCCTTGCATAATTTTTCATGCGGCCTGCAAGATCCCTGGCGTACCGTTTTTCACTCATTACAATCGCAAGGGAAAAAAAGTTCAAAAAACAAAACAAAACAAAACAAACAAAAACAAAAACAAAAAAAAAACAGCCAGTGACTCGACGATCAAATAGCCTACAGATCAGGTGCTCTGTCCGCGACTCCGCATGGCTTTTACCTTTATTCGTCCCCCTCCTCTCCTCCTCCTTCCCCCTACCCCTCTCACACATAAATAGACAGAAAAGTCTCCATTGACTCACCGACTTCAACCCCGTAATGCTTTATTGATTCTCGACAAGATTTTTGGCAGCCCACACACTATTCGTCCCCCTCCTCTCCTCCTTCCCCCTACCCCTCTCACAAATAAAAAAAAAAGAGACAGAAAAGTCTCCATTTACTTTTACGAACCCTCAACAAGCTTCAAGTTCAAACTTCGAAGTCCAAACAAACCCTTTTCGATGTCATGCGCACGGCTGCACAGCAGGCGCCCACAGATCCGACGAAGGACATGTATGTTGAAATAGGTCATTATTTTTTCATTCTTAGCATTTTTGTTGCATTAGCCTACGAAAAAAAATAATCTATCTTTTTTTTTTTTTTTCCTTATATTTTATTTTTGTTGCATGCGCACGGCTGCACAGCAGGTGCTCTTTTTTTTGTTCACTTTACTTTCTCGTTTTAACCATCTGTTTTTTTACCTTTTTGTTTGCAGAGAACTTGCTGTATTTTTGGTCAGAGCCTCAGGACGGAATTACTACTGCCTTTCAATGTTGACGACATGCGGCCTGCCGCCCACCCATTGTTCTGAACGACGACCGACTCGAACGGGTTTCCCTTTTCGCCTCTCGCTCGCCGCTCCTTCCTGGCCTTTCGCTGCTGCTCAACATCTGCGCGCAGCCATAACTCTATGGTTCTCTGCCCAAACAAAAGAAAAGAAAAGAAAAGAAAAGAAAAGAAAAGAAAAGAAAAGAAAAGATAAAACAAGCACACATGCATCGAACGTTACGAAAACATTCTGCGGCAAAGTTTTTCAGAAAGAATGATACAAAGCAGCAAAATGCTTGACCTGATCATTGGGGGGGGGGGGGGAGAGAGCTTGCCCTGGGCACCCTGCCACCACAAGACCATCACTGACGTCAGACCGACAAGACCTTGCAACAAAGGATGGGGACAGTGCACAAAACACTTCATGTATAAGGCAAGAGCTTCTACCTCCTTCCCCCGAATAGAACGTACGTTGTAAATTAATTATAGCTGCGTATTTGGGGCAACTTCCAGCCTCCATACGGAGACAATCACCTTCCATTCTATTCGGGTAAATAGGGTAGTCACTAGTCAGACAGGACTGAAAAAGAATGCACTTCAGAATAGCGAGGGGGGGGACAGTCTCTGCCTGCCGAAGTGAGGCTGGAGGCCTAGAGGCCCCTGAAATTGCAGCCGACGCCAACCATAACTCTCACTTGTATTTTTGCCTTGGAGACTGGGCCCTATATAAATAAATAAAGGGACTTAGGGAAGTTAGGGGGGAAAAGAAAAAAGCGAGACAGACGCAAAAAAAAAAAGAGGAGGATAGAGGGACTGTGGGACTCTCTATCCTCAGTTTCCAGAGTTTCCAGCTATATTCAATATGTATCTCGGACTATCTCCTGCATTTCGTTGGGGAAAAAAAAAAAAAAAAAANAAAAAAAAAAAAAAAAAAACAACAACAACAACAACGAGACTGCACCCAGCCCATGTGCCTCAGTGTGTATGGCACACACATGTCACTGTGTCAGAAAAAAGATCATGATTTCAAACTGCAGACCGGTATGGAATTTGCGTGATGTAACATCGTCATTTTTAGGGGTCTGGTCTCACCGGAGGGCCGAGGCCGTTTAGTTGACGTATTCAAATTTCAAGATTGTAAAATCATAACAAATGATAAAAAAAGGAAAGAAACGCTCGTGAAAACCTTTCATTCCTATTTTAGTATTTTCAAAGAAGAGGACAAACTGTTTCATCGGAGTTTCACCGACTCACTCGTCAGGAGGAGGCTGAACCCTCAACAGTCTGCAGAATCCCTTAACTGACTGATTACACTGTAAGTGATAATCCGCCTGAACCCCGGTTGTGGTTAAGCATCAACGACTGCCCGACAACTAATACCCCTCTGAGGTGGTGGTGGGGACCACCAACCACTGCCCCTCAAGGTACCCGTGACGAAAATCAAAGCAGACTATCACTCACCCACACCTGATGGAAAACTCTACAGACTGTCGGTTCACACCCCATCCCAAGCCACAAGCAAGCAAAACACCCACGAAACAAAGAAAGGTCTGTCACAGCCAAAAAATACACTCTAGACACGCCGCTGGCACTCGAGGCACAGCAAGGCCGCGTAGTGACGGCCCCGACCACGGCCGCTCGACCTGACCGGAGAAAACCGTAGCAGTGTGTTAGCGAAGTAGTCGTATATATCGTCAAACAGAGCTGCCGACGGTAAACCGTAGGCAGAGAGGGAGAAGAGGACAAGAAACGAGGGGCTGTGCCAAACTGTTTCGTGGGAGTTTCGCCGACTCATCTGGAGGCTCAACCCTATACATAGTCAAACAGATGCAATGACTTGCTGATTCTGCAGCCTGCACCCCGTCGAACCGAGGCGAGGCTGTAACATAGTAGGACAGATTCGTAATTTTGTTTCTGCTGTGTACTAACCGGGAAACCAGCCTGTCGGGAAATACGTGAGGGACATATCTGCAAAGTCGTAGAGACCAACCGACCCCCACTAATCCTATTTCCCTCTAGTCCCCCCTAACTGCGAATAGCAGGCCCGGGCTACCACGTGGACAGACAGGCCTAAGGGCCTATGCTGAGACTCTGTAGATCTCAATCCAAGAGTCAAACAAGAATGAATACCACATATAATGATATAACTTGATATAAGAGTAAAAACCAGACTTCCTACATTTAGGTCCACTACGTTTTCTATTCTTTTCTGCAGACGTAGCTTCTCTTTTTGTTTGTATAGGTCTCATAAATAAATATACCAATAATGAAATTCTCTGTAAATTGGTGGAACACTTCTCATCAACCTTGGACCTATAGCCTATAGCCGGGTAAGGAGAGGCCCTAGAGGCCGAAACAGAAACGGTACCGGTCGGTCCAGTAGGTCCGGTGTTGGTCGAGTGTAGGCTAGAGTGGATCTATTAATAGAATGAGGAAGTCTGTTCAGGGCTTTTTGACGATTGGCATTTTGCAGATCGCGGCGGCGCAACGCGTGAACTGGAGTGGTGACAGCTTCAGCGTTGAAGAAAGAGACAGACATAGCCAGACCCTCGAAGCGTCGTCCATAGCTGGGTCCTTCGCTGTTCTCTGGCAGTAAGTGGGGCTGCTCAGAGGTCTGGGCTATCTGACGTCTGCTGGAAGTGGCAGAAGTTGGTGCCCTGTCGAACCCTCCTCAGGAGTAGGGTTCAGGGTAGTGGCGCGCCAGCCATAGCTGCAGCTTACATCCTCAGAGATTTCCTTTGTCAGGAAAGGAAAAAAAAAAAAAAAAAAAGGAACGGTGGTGCTGCTGCAGATCTTCCCTAGTGAAGTCCTCTGGCACTTCATTTTCATCAGAGACTTTGGCGCTGGTCTTCTTCTTCATCTTCTGAGAGGCGCTTGGCCTCAGGGGCCTGTTTCAGGGTGGCGCTCCCCTCTGGAGGCAGTATCTGGGTGGCGCCGCTGGTTGTTTCAGGGGTTCTGGAGTGGCAGATAGCCGTTACTCGGGGTTGGGAAGAAGCGCTGCTCACTCCTGAGCAACGCACCATGGTTCTGAGACTATTCGGGCAAAACGACTCTCTGAGTGTAATACACAGTGTTGATACTAAAAGGGCCTTTACCCGATATAGGCCTCAGGCCTTGTAAAAATAGAGCAGCACGGGCCTTGTACAAGTAAAGCATTGTGAAAAGGTATCTTGCCAGGGCTCAGAAACGTGAAAACAGGTCAAAAGTCAAGCTCTCTATCAACAGGCACATCTAAATCTAAGGCAAAGGGCATTGTCAAAAGACTTACCTGTTCACCAGGAGATGTGTATGTCATGTCTGTTCGAGTAAGGGTGTGTCTGTGTACAGTCCCAGTTCTGGTCTAAGTCAAGTGGTCAGTCCAGATCCAGACTTTCAAGTCCAAATCCAGGCCGAAGTGCCTCAGCAGCAGTTGAATCTCATTGGGACTGTACCGGGACACATGCAATGCAGGGTCTGGGACAAAGGGAGAGGCTGAATTGAGCCAATGCAGACCCAGCGAGGAGTGGCCAGCACTATTAAAAGAGCTGCCTGCCTCATTCCTCGCCAGATCTCCACTGGCTGCAATGCGTGGAAGTGCTGGTGCACTTGTGCGCTGA
>BFEA01000025.1:3074981-3088675 GCA_003427395.1 Chara braunii | reverse complement strand
GAGAGAGAGAGAGAGAGAGAGAGAGAGAGAGAGAGAGAGAGAGAGAGAAGAAGAGGACTGGACCAAGGGCCTATCGATAGGATGAGTAGGACGGGAAGGAGATGAGAGAAAGAGAGGGAGGGAGTGGAGGAGAAGAGCGACAGGTAGCTAGGTGGCAATTACAGTCGAGACCCGGGAGGAGAGAATGTCCCTACCTACCCGCCCCATTGGCGCCCGCCAGAAGACATCTATCTCCTGCATGAAGTGTCAGATTGAAGCCTTCAATCATTGGGCGAGCTCCAGGAGGGGGTTGCCCATCAAGTCCTGGATACGTAAAGCTGAGATTATTCACGGCGACTGTCGGTTCTCGCACTGCAGTCGGCGAAGATCGAGTCATCGTCTTCGTCCTGAGCTCCTCATCTCCCACCATCGCTGTCCCTTGCCCACGTGGGTCACCCATCTCTCTCTTTCCCGCCAGAGACTCCAAACGTTAATTAGATGATGGGATTCGATCAGAGCGGTCAACTTCAGAACAGAGAAGACCGATCTTACTAGTAAGTCCCGCAGAAGAAAGCGAGGCAAAAAAAGGAGGAGAGAGAGAGAAAAGGAGAGAGAGGAGAGAGAGAGAAAAGGAGAGAGAGGAGGAGAGAGAGAAGGAGAGAGAGAGCAGGAGAGAGCAGGAGAGAGCAGAGAGTAGAAGGCACACCTCCCCTTCTCCTTGCCGACTGGTCCGTCAACAGTTATTACCGAAGAGACCATGGGCCTCGCTCCACTACTCATCAATTGTGCTGCGAAATGAGAATGAATCTCACTCTAGAACAAGGAAAGATACACGCCCATGCCAGCAATCGAAATGAGAATGAATCTCACTCTAGAACAAGGAAAGATACACACCCATGCCAGCAATCTCTTTTTTTCTTCTTCTTCTTTTTCTTTTTCCGGGATGCCAGCAATCTTCGGTTGATCGGAGGAAGTGGACATATCCTGCCAATGGGTCGACTTGGCGCCTAACATACACTTTTTAACAAATCATAATAATAACTTTTCTAAATAAATAAATAAAAAAAATAAAAAATAATAATAATAATAAATAAATAAATAAAATGTTCAAGAAAAAATGAATGAAATGTTTGCGTCCGGGTTCAATTCCCACAAGCAACGTTAAGTTTCCTCAACGCCTGAATCTGGACGCGTTTGCAGCTATGTGCGGTTGAGGAAACTCAACGCAATTTTGCGCATATCTCCACAAACGCGTCCAGATTGAGGAAACTTAACGTTGCTAGTGGGACTTGGCACCAGCTAGAGACTGCTGGGTTTCTTTCTTTTCTTTTTTTTCCTTTTTTTTTTTTTTTTTCTTTTTTCTTTTTTTTTTCTTTTTTCTTTTTTTTTTAGTAGAGACTGCTGTTACTTGATCGGGTTGAGGGAAGATGACAAGCGGCGTGGTCCCACTATCAAAGAGGATCGGATCGAATGCCCGAATCTGGACGAGGTTATGGAGATGTGCAGGAAATCGAGATTGAACTGCTTTTCTGCATCTCTGCCTAAAACACATCCAGATTCAGGCATTCGATCCCATCCTCTTTGCTAGTGGGACCACGCCCAAGGGAGGCGCAGCTACTGGCAAATCCTCGGTCCTTGGGTTTTTGTCCCAACCCTGTACCCTAAACCACTAGAGCTTAAAAAAAAAAAAAAAAAAAAAAAACACTGCAGCTAAGGGGCAACATGTAAGGGATGCCTACTGTAGACACCTCTAACGTTACTGTGTTCATTACTTTCACAGTTCTTATGGGCGTCTAAGGTTCAGCCACATGGGCTGGGTACGACACCTACAGACTTATGGACACAATGCGTAGTCCGTAACACACACATAATCGAATCGATTCGATCTGAAAGCCAAAGAAAGGATGCCTGGACACCTTTAAAACCTTATTGCGTTTACAGCGTTAGGGGTAGAGAGCCGGGGGGGAGGGGGAGGGGGTGGAACGCATGATCACAGTCACATATGGACGTCTAAGGTTCACCCACATGGGCTGTGTACGACTGCCTGGAGATGAATGGCCCCACGAGTCGTCTCCTCATGTCTGTCACTATTATCTATATACTATAATATAAATAATAAATAAATAAATAAATGTAAAAAAAACAAAAAAAGTGTATGTGTGTGCCATTCAGCCACATGGGTTGGGCGCATAAGGGCTTCTCGTGTTGAATTGGTGTGACGAGGCCCCACATACGGTGGAGCACGGGCCATTACTCACCACATGCACCAAGACACAAAGAAAAAATATGGCGGTGTACCGGATCATGTTCTAAGGCAAGGATTCATTCCCATTCTGCTCATTTTGTGAGGAGGGCAGCGAGGCCCACTGTGGAGCTCGCTCCACTCGGCCGTGAACGTGGGGCCGGCATTACCTTTTTTTTTACCTGCCAAGAAAAAGCTATCCTGAGTTCCGCCTAGCCTTGGGTAAGCTAGGGGAAGGACGGTAGGATGTGTCCCCGGGCGCTGGCCTACCTTGCTTAGGTAATCCTGCTGGGTAGACTCTCTGAATTGGGCCTGTAGAAGATTGCATTACCTTTACGACAAGGTTGGTCCGCTTCCGCTTCGGCTTCCACTACAGTCTTCCCCCGAACACAACGCACCCTCATTTTGGCTGTATCTGGCCGGAAATATACCTTGCATACATTCATTTTTAGGGTGCGTTATGCTCGGGGGAAGACGGTAGGGCTGGGAGGTTGGACCAGCCTTGGTGCTGGTCACTGCTGTCTGGTCCAAATGATGGTCCTGAGTTTTGGTCACACTGAGGTAGGATAGTAGGGACAGGGGGTGCTCTGGGAGTATTAAAGTGGGGATGGGTAGGGTAGGTGGCCTATCCTGTAAGGACAACCATTGGCTGCCGCTACCACCAATCACCGAGGGTCTGGTCCTTGGCCTCTACAACACCCTGGGCTTTAAAAAAAAGAAAAAGAAAAAAAAAGAAAAAAAAAGAAGAGAAAAGAAAAGCTATCCTTTTATTAGGGCCCAGTGGTGAAAAAGCGTTGCAGATTTAGGGGGCCCAAGGCCTCCAGTCCCGCTTCATCAGGCAGAGCCCCTCCCCTGTAGAAAGAATTGAACCCATGACCTCAAACATACGATCGCACCGCCCAACCTACTAAGCTACTATATTAACCACCTTCTTACCCCAAATATAACGCATATGTGTTGTATTCGAGTTTCCAAATTTGAAAAAAAATGGAATAGAACGCACATGCGTTATATTTGAAAATCGAGGTTATTTGAATAGTATGCGCACCTGTTGTATTCGAATAGAACGCACCATAAAACTCAGGACCATCATTTGGGAACACAGTCGTGGGATACAACCTAGCATCAACTGAGCGCACGGGGGGAGGTTTTGGCCGACAAAAGCGAACACACAACCTCTTTGTTGCAACGCCAGAGCTCTAACCACTAAAGTACCACAACCAGAAGCAAGAATCCTAAAAAGAAATCAGAATAAAATTGTGCAACTATAAATGTAAATGAGATTATACTGATAGAAACCTTCCTAATGGAGAGGACCAAGCGAGAGGTGGCGTCGTAGAGCTCAAGTCTCGTGACGCGTGTGCATTAGCGGTTACACTTTTTTCCAGGAGCGCGGAGTTGAGCGCCATACCTCGGTGCATGTAGCACTGAGCGATGTGTCACGAAGTCGTCGGTCTTTAAGGTAGACTGAACAACATTGACGAATTTGTCCAAGGACGTGGAGCAGATGGTGGTTGCTTCAAGGTTGAAGGAAGACTACTAGAACAGCGAATATAGTCAAAAGAAGCACTGTAACCTGAAGAATCGGACAGACAAGTAGCCAGAAGAGATCTAAGAAATGACTCATTATGGATTGATATAATTAAAATATGGAGAAAATTATCACCTTCTGACAGAATACCTTCTCAAAGATGGGAGGAAGTGTGTCAACAACCCCTATTTAATAATGTTTTTTTAAGGGATCCTCAAGTATATATCTTACATTCTACGGATTCCCACTGGAAAGGGTGAGTTTAGAATGAAGTAATAAGGATTAAAGATATTTGGGATAAAGAAGAAAGGGAGTGGATCTCTCTTTCAAACTTACATATTCATTTTTGTTATTGTCATCATTTGGACTGGGCTCTAAAACAAATAATTGATATAATTCCTCTAGATTGGGTTCGTATTCTTAGGAAGGGACTTAAGTTATGTGCTTCAGATTGGGTAGCTATGAAGGGTCAGACCAGTGTGGTGGGGAATGTTATTGAATATTTTGATGCTGAGTTAATTCTGTTGGAAATTTATGAGATAGGAATATATGGTTTTGTGATAGTTTCTCAAAAGAAAAGCACAAGATGGATGCAAGAGACCCAAGTATTCAGAACCCGGGTCTTAGATGTAAAGGAGAAATGACTAACTTTCAAACCAGATATCCCTATATCTTCCTCACCTACAGACCCAGCCATTTGGAGATGGACTAGCTAAATGGGGAAAGGTAAATCCTACTCCATAGAGCTGCACACATTAAAAGTCAAATCAACTTATAGGATGCTGAGACAAAAAATCAATACTAAGAGAAAGATTGAAGATAGGTGAATGAAACATTTAAATGTAAATAGAGATGAGTTAAGATCAATCATCACATCGTTTAATAATAGTAATTTGAAACCTGCAAAAGTGACTTTCTTACAATGGAAGATTGTTCACAAATGCCTCCCAACCAACAATTGAATTATTGACAGAACCTCTCTATAACAAAAAAAAATTGCTCTTCCTTGGTGTAAGTTATACAAGTCGGTCTTTCCAAAGATGCTCATTACATAAACCATTGAACATATCTTCCTCTAATGTCCAGGAGCAATATGGTTATGGCGTTGGTGGGATAAAATCTAACAACAATTGGGTACTTCTCATACCTAGGCATGGAAGTGGAAAGCGTTGCTCCTTGAGTCATGGAACCCATAACAGATAGATGATTTCACATGAAATTTATTAACTATTGGTAAAAGGGTTATATTGTGGGCAATATGGATGAGAAGATGTACGTAAGAAATGAAAAGGGTACAATTGGATGGGTCTGAGTTCATGGAAACTATTAAACAACAAATTCAAATCGATATGTTAGCTAGATGGGAGAAAGTTAAAGAAAAAATACAATATATCACATCCAAGAAAAAAAATTGGTATCACATACGATCGTTTAATCGTTGCTGGCTTGGGGGGGATTAGGGAGGGAAAATGGGTCAGGTGAAGTGGGAGGGAGAACAAGTAAGAGACGAGGATAAATTTCAAATGAACTATCGCCTATCTTTCAATGATTGGTTTGAAGTTGACTCTACAATCTCACTTCGTCCACTTGCAAAATTCTCGGATTTTTTCCCCCTGTTGAATCGTTGTATGATTCTCATGTCATGATATGGGTATGAATGAGACAAATTATGAGTTTGATAAGGTTTCTCTTGGTGGTGACTCAATGTAAGTATTTGAGGATACAAATGTTAGGATGAGATAATTTTTTGGCATCTTATTAAGGGTGAAAAGGGATGATATAGATTTTGTTGGGCTACTCTGAGAAGACTGTGAGGACCCTGGCCTTAGTTTTTTTTAAAAACAATATCAGCCTTGGGCATTGGGCCCCTAAAAAAAAAAAAAAAAAAACACTTAAACCTAGTACAACGTTAGGTGATCTGTGGAACAAGCGGAACCCAACATGCTTTCATACCTCAACATACAGCTAGAAAATAAGCGATTCAATCAGCAAACATCCTCTTTCTTTCCTCACTTACATCTGCTCAAAGGATGCAAAATTTTACTCGTTAGTCCCCTAACACCTCATCGTCATGCTCTGTCACTTCAACAGGGGTGGGGGGAGGTGGGGGGGTCCAGATTAAAAAATGAAGACGTATCAAATGGCCGCGAACTTTGTCACCTTGACAATCAAAAGAACCAGAACATTTAAAGGGGGACTTGCAATGTCGTGGGCATATGCTAGACCGTCATGACTGGTCATCGACATCAGAATTTTATGATATCACAACGGTGCAACTTACTGTTGAGACGTAATCATATAACAAACAGATAAGCCCCAAGTTTAACTCTTGAGCGTCTGCGGATCCGATAGCTTCTCGTCTCATTGTGGTAGCTCGATCCCTTTTTTTGGAGTCCTCCCCTCGTTCACTTCACTTTTCCCCTTTCACCTTCACTCATTTGCGTCAGTTAACTGCTAACTTTTATTCTTTACACTTGGTCATGATGCTTCAATCATTCCCCTCATCGTCCTCTCACTTTACCTTGTACAAGTCGTGTCGTTTTCTTGCCCCTTTCAAACTCATTTTTAGAGTACCGTGTTTCTCTCTCTCCTCGTCTCTTCTGCCTCTTCAACTCTTCCTTGGTAGCCAACGATCTCATACATCGAGTTGGACCACAGAGCTGCAGTTAGTCTGTACCATTGGTCAATCGTTCCAGCAGTTACTCGAAAGTTTTTGCTTGATCCTAACCGCTCATGCGTCAAAGTACAACCTAACTACTACCCACTTTCTTTTGCCGCTCAATATCAGTTTCAACATGGACGACAGTTTCTTAACTCACCTTTGCCATGCTACTTTTTCTTCCCCCATGTCTTGCTTACCACAAACACCTCACGAGTGACGAGTTCGAAACTTTCACGGTCCTCCTTTCGAATCTTGTTTTCTTTCTCACTCTAGTACTTCCCGCTCGTTCGCTCTTGCGAAACCTCTTTGGCGTACGCGCCCCCCCCAACTCTTCCTCTAATGCAACCAACTGCTTTGCCGATTAGTCCCCGACGCCTCTCTATCCATGTACTTGCAGAAATGTCGGAGGAGTTCGAATGCAGTCGCTTGGGTCTTAAATACTTCCGATAGCGGTCACACCAAAGATGCTCTCCCTTAACTCTCTCTCCGCATCTCTCACACACTCGCAGCTATACAATTTATTCCTCCTCTATGCTTACATTGATTCGATAATTTCTGACCGTTATTTCTACTTAGTACTGGTCACTCTCCCTTTCATTTTTCCCTTCCAAGAATGAATGCCATCTCTAATTAGTGCGCTTCGAATCACCCCACGTATTTGCTGAGTTACCGCAAAACGTACCTGCTAGCACTAACGATCAGCTGCGCCCACTCTCAAATGTGCAACACTCTCTCTCTCTCTCTCACCCCCCTTAAGGACTCTAAGTTGCGATCTCCTTTGTCACCTCATCAGTCTGCATGGAGTTTGAGCCGCATGCCGTCGTAATCCTTCGTATGTCGATCAGGAGTGACGCGCCCGTGTTCCGGTGACTGAGCTTCCTTGCACGATCCCCGCAATCGCTCATGCTACGCTTCTCTAGTCCACCTTTCACTTTCATGTTCCTCCTATGACTACTTACTCATGTCACTCGCTGTCTTCGACTCGTTAACCGCGATCTATTTAGGTAAGCTCATCTGTCACAACACGTTCTGCTTGGTCTCAGACCACCCTTGTTCGAGGGCAGTGACTCACCGCTGTGTGACATACGACGACCTTGTACAACTCAAGATGCCCAGGCTCGGCCGGAACTCTCAACCACTCGCGTGCAATGTACCTGATTTGACTGAGCGGTTACCGCTAACATGAAGCTCACTTGGTTCCCGTCGGTCGCCACGCGCGCGGGGCTCCTCCTGTTCCTCCGTTCCCCGAATGAATCCCCCTTTTATTTATAGTCTTTCGCCTCTCATCCCTTTCGTGCAGACCCTCACGCCCGGTTGCACTTTTGTTCGTTGCATTGTTCGCACGAGGTCGCAACCAGGGTTTCACACGTGGTGACAAGTAGTACGTTGGTCTATGTATGTGGCTCGAATATCTGCCCAAACGCATGTGGGTTATAACACTCACCCTGGTTCCTACATCATGGTCTACCCAGATCTGGACCTGTGAACATCCCTCATATCCGGTCGCATTTCTGGATTAGCCCTCGACGTCTCGAACGGCTTGGTACTGGTCACTGAGTCTGAGATTTTTCTGATGTCGGCCTTCAGTTCTAGGTCTGAGCGGAGGTCTAGCTGCATCAGTACCAGGGCTTGGGTCAAGTATTACTAGCACGGTACCCGGCCGTTCAATCGCTGGTTCAGCAGCCCGTTGGTCAAGCTCAGTTACGCTGTTAGTTGTCGGGTTCTTTTTCGTGGCAAGAAGTGCAGCGCTTTACCCTCTTGTGACACATGATGCCATGGTTGCTTTGAATGAGAAAAAACAAAACTGCTCATACCACTCATGTGCCGCAGTGGTCGGAAAGTCAACATCTCAAGAAAGATGATCTGAATAAATATGTATGTTGTAAGGGGAGGCCGCTGAAAATAGAAGTAAGCCCCCGATACTCTTCGATTAACCCACCCATAGGATGTTGGAGTCATATTGTGGAAGTCAAGTGTTGTCGTCCCAAGCAAAGAACCCAAGAATAAACCTTCGCACATGCTCCACTCGATGTACTCCACATAACACAACCCGGGGTTGGCTCGCGTACAAAATGAGGTCACATAGGTCCCTATAAGGGCGGATTGGAACGAAAACACCATCCGGGCACAAAGACGAAAAACAATAAAATCAAGGACTTCTATGTTTTTTTTCATCGTTCATTTTTATTTCTATGATCTCCAACATAGTCGCTTGCGTGGAGCCCCGTGCACACGGTATAGATCATGTGGTAGTGGTAACAAAAGTAAGGTCAAAATGACTTCACAATGTGACGAACTATCTTCTGCAATCGCGCGACTTCCTGCGCGAGGCCGATGTGGAAAACGGGAGGGCTTTTGATGGGTGACGGGCGTAAGCGGGGTTCGGTTGGGCAAATTGCATAGATACCCTCGCTTTTTTTTTCGTTTTTGTTGGAATTCGTTGGGCCGGCGCTAGGAAAGCCCCGCGCCGACGATTGGATGGCTGCGCCATGACGGCGCAAGAAATAACTGTACCAAAGCTTCTTTCTTGTTCTGCTGTGAGCATTAGGAATTTTGGCGTGATTAGCGCGCATGAATTTTTATTTTTGATTTTTTTTTTACTAATGTCGAGCCCCCGCGGGCTCTCGGAATTGTTTCTCTTTTCTGAATTTCCTTTTGTAATTAGGACTTAGACTAGGAATTTAGGTACTCTTAATTTTGTCCTATAGCGTTCGCACGCATCTTGTGGCGAGGGGAACTGGGTTCTGACTGGATCGCGCCTTTAATCTTCAAGTTGTGCAACTGTTGTTTTTGGCGGGCGCGATCGTAACTGTAATCCTTCTTCTTTATTGGTTCTCCTATGTTGCCCGCCTTCTTCTTCTTCTTTCTCGTCTCGCATACTCTGTTCTAACTGGCCGAAGCGCCTGCATGACCGGATCAATGCGTGGAGAGTGGCTACGACCCCCACGCCGCGGCCTGCCCATGCAGATGTAGACACTTCCTCTCTTCTCTTTTTGTCCATTTGGGCTTAATTCTGTACCTTTTGCGCAAGCATGCATGCTATAAATTTCGCAAGCGCGATTAGTTTGCTCTCTAAGAATTTCGAGGTTAGCGCGATCAGTGAGGGTCGGCTAACAAGCAAGTTTGGAAGGTGAGTGAGTGTGAGAGTTTGGCGATCCGACGAGCTGGTGTCGGGTTTGTGGGGTTGATGTGCGGGGTCGCGACGGACTGTGGCGCACGGGCGAACCTAGCTTGCATGCTTGAACCAAGCGGGGTGACAACTCTGTGTGGATACGCGGCGACGGACTGCCGGTATCGTGGGTGTTGATGCGAGGCGACAGACTGCCCGCCACAGGAGAGAGAGAGAGAGAGAGAGAGAGAGAGAGAGAGAGAGAGAGAGAGAGAGAGAGCAGTGGAGTGGGTGTGGGATAAGGCTTCTTTTTGTTGTTCCTTTCATTTTCCTCTGTTCATCTATATAATTTTGGATTCTGATATGGTCGATCTCTTTATCACGACCCTTCTCTTTTGAACCTCTCTTGTATATTGTCTCAGGTTTTCCTTGTTGTTTGGCTCGGTATGTATGCATGGAATGAATGTATGTTTTTTTTTTAGCGATTTTTTCGATCTGTTAAACGATGCCTGTGTTGTCTCTTACCAGTGTTCGCCTGCATGAGCTATGCGATCAGGCCTGATTGAGTATTGGAAAGGCGAACAACTCAGACGGCGGGGAAATTTAAGAAATCCAGAATTCCCTTGCCTAACAGAAAACGATCGATTATGCGCCAGGGATTTTCACTGTGCCATAACTAGCGACCCCAGGTGCCCTGACTACGTGGAAACTTATAACACGCAATATTTCATATCCCCCGGCTTCGTCGTTATTACTACCAGCTTCCCTCCCTTCCATCTCCTCCTCCCATATCACCAAGTCACAGTGGTACCGTGGAATTTCATAGCTCGCTACTGGCCCAACCTGCCGTGCGAGGGTTGTCGGTACTGGGCGCACCGAGCTTCGGAAACTACCTGACAGGCCCGAACCGAAGCTGAACAGCGATTGCACAGCCTCCGCGTACGGCCCGCCTCGGCGGAATCCGAGGCCTGCTACGAGCGGCGCCGACAACCGGCCGAACCGCGCGACCGACCCTGAATACGAAATCGGAGGCGATGGTGAAATCTGTCGGTACGGCGATAGCAAGAAAGTGCCCCGGATTTTTAGCCTGAGATACACTGCGCAGGCCATCTGCCTTATGCCGCGCGACATCAGCTACCTCCCCTCTGAGTATACCCCCTTTTGCACCTGTACCCCTGGAACTTGCCACAGGAGATCTCAGTTCCGACCTGGGACTCCACCCCCACTTTCCTCAAATCCTTGGCACACCCCTTTTTGCACTTCCGGGTCCCCATCCCACTCTGATCAGGAAGTCGCGCTGGGCGTGAGGTTGGGCATCACAACAAAGGTAGCTCCAAAATTAAAATATATTAGAATGGTATTTGACATAATAGTAGGTCTATGGTCGTGAGAACAGAAAATGGGGTTGGCTTTCGACTCCCTGTTTTTCCATTCTTCGCCAGACAAAAAAGAAGTTAAAATTGGGCTGTGATACTAATCATAGGCCCATAATTCCCTCATTTTGGGAGGCCGACTGGATTTGGCCGCCGGGTCACATGCATTGCCCGACCCATTTTGCCTGGATGGATATCCAGTCCAGCAAAATAGGCCCTGGTATTTCTCTGAGTGGCCAGCCCCTGTCAGTTTGGGTGGCGGGCCTCTGTGGTCCCGTGAAACTCAAGTCACCTCTCGGAGCTTCCTTGAGTTCGAGGGTGGTCAAGGGCGGTCACTTTTGCCCCTGACTGCCCTTCCTTGAGTTTCAAGGGCAGTCAGTTTTTGCCCCTGACCGCCCTCCCTTGAGTTTCAAGGGGGGTCAGTTTTGCCCCTCAAGGGCGGACAGTTTTGCCCCTGACCGCCCTTCCTTGAGTTTCAAGGGCCAGCCCAAACTGAAAATGTGAAAACGGGAGCGGTGGAACGGTGCACGCTTGAAACTCAAGTGGTGTGGAACGAGCCCCTTATTACTGTACTGATTTTGGCCCTTCTGCGTCTCTCGGGGAGCAGTCTGTGTACTGCCTTGCTGTGGGTCCGACTTGGACACTCAGACCCCTTATCGGTGGTCGGTAGTGTTGGCTACTCCCAGCCGTCCCGAGGTGGGTCCGATGTGTCCAACAGTTCCCAGCAAGTCCAGCGTGTCCTCAGTCCCGACCGAAACGTGCCCTCTGCTTTGCTCAATTGCACCAATTTGCTCTGGGAACTTCATTTTTTTCCATTTTTGTTTTTGTTGGTTCACTGGCTACACGATCACTCCCTTTAGCAGAGCGAGAATGGGTCTTCAACAAAAAAAAAATTTGAAAAAAATCGACGAGGTCGCCCGCATGCCGGGACACGTGTCGTCTTCACGTTGTCCAGGTAATGCGTTGAGGAGGTCAACGATTCCCAGCAAGCCCACCTTGTCCTCAGTCCCGACAAAGCATCGGATGACACGTGTCCTTTTCTTGTTGATTTCCACCAGTTGCAGTTGGCTACCGGTAGGGGTACACACAGATATTCCACGCAATGATGGGTTGACGTCATCCGTGGTCCATGGGAGCAACAAAAAGGGAAAAAGGAAATAAAAACCTGCTTAAGTTTTATTGCTCTTTGGGTTTATCCCTGTAATATTTAATACAGTACATGAATAATAATGTCTTAAATCAAATCAATGTGATGGCCCTGATGGGTACGTATGAAGCAACCGGGAGTGAAGTAGCAAACTCAGGGTATCCTCACACTAGAAGGGCTTTCCTTGGATGTACCTGACCAGAAATACAGCTGCGCCTGATGTATCTGATCAGAAGTAAGTCCAGAGCTCAGTCTGAAAAGTCCGAGTGCGAGTGTGCTCTCGGCTGTCATTTGTCTCTTTTCAAGCCCTCAGCTCGCCGCAGTATGTCCACTCTATATTTCACCCATGCATCTTCTCTCTCTCTCTCTCTCTCTCTCTCTCTCTCTCTCTCTCTCTCTCTCTCTCTCTCTCTCTCTGTGTCTGTACGTGTGTGTGCGTGTGTGTGCGTGTGTGTGCGTGTGTGTGCGTGTGTGTGCGTGTGTGTGTGTGTGTCTTCGCCTCCTCTCTCTCTCTCTCTGTCTGTACCTGTGTGTGTGCTTGTGTGCGTGTGTGTGTGTGTGTGCACGTGTGTGGTGTGTGTGTGTGTGCACGTGTGTGTGTGTGTGTGTGTGTGTGTGTGTGTGTGTGTGTGTGTGTGTTCGCCTCCTTTTGCTCGGAGAGAGAAAAATTGGGAGATGGGGAGTTTGGGAATATTAAGAACGCCGCTCAGCTGAGTTATGTCCTAGTCTTGGGGGTAGAAGCATCAATTCACCTGCCTGCAATTACGGGTACATGCACAGGCAAAACTACAATGCGAGCGTGTGCATCGTATGTGAAATCTAATAGGAAGGGTTTGATGATTCTATCTGTGTCCAGAGGTACATGACTTTTTTTTTTTTTTTTTTTTCTTTTTTGACGGATCAGAAAATTACAAATTTTCGTTACGTTTGTTTTACTATTTTACACACACAGTTTTTTTTTTTTTCCTTTTCCGGCGAGGCATTGTGTTTCCGTGCCCCGTTTATTTGAATGCGGCATAAAGAAAAAAAAATGTTTTTTTTTTTTTTCTTTTTCTTTTTCTTTATGCCGGTAGAAAAATGGCACGATATGGAGAAAGAAGATTAGCATGGCCACTGCCAAAAAAAAACAAAGCAGACAGACAGAAGTAGTATAGGTACATGCTCCAGAGTGCTTATATTCCCCCATCTGCGCCACCCTGCAACCAAAAAAAAAAAAAAAAAAAAGAAGTATACTACTTGCACGGATTAAGAGTTTTTTTTTTTTCTTTTTTCTTTTTCTTTTTTTTAAGTTGTCTTCTCCTCGTCAGGGGACAGCTATATTTATTTTCTCTCATATATTTTAACTGGATTTCTGCCATGTCATCATGGAACATATCTTTGGATTCGGAACAAAAAAAGGAAAAAAGAAACTTCAAGAAAGAAAGAAGAAATAAAGAGCTAATATTGGCCGTTGATCTTCTTCCCTATCCAAAGTCAAGATTTCTCAATCCGTGCAAGCAAGGTGACCTTGCCCATTTGCCTCCCCCCCCCCCCCCCCCCCCCCCCCCCCCCCCCCCCCCCCCCCCCCCCCCCCCCCTCTCTTTCTTCTTCCTCATAAAATAATGTTTTTCTTATTAAAAAAAAAAAAAAAAAAAAAAAAAAAAAAAAAAAA
>BFEA01000025.1:2997135-3011542 GCA_003427395.1 Chara braunii | reverse complement strand
GGGCCCCGCCCGGCCGGGCTACGGCGTCCGTACTCAGTATAATTTTGATATAATTTTGATATAATTTTGATATAATTTTGATATAATTTCATGGTAACCGGACCGGGTTCCAGACAGTCCGGTGTCCGGTGTCCAGTCCCCATGTCCGGATGGAGGCCCCTGGGGCAAAAAAAAAAAAAAGAAAGGGGCGGCCCAGGACGTTTGTCGGGTCCTAGCCGCCCCTCGAAAAATAACGGGTTGATTTTTAAGTGTCCTTTCACCCCACCGGACATGGCCTAGAGGTCCAGACACAAGACACTGCAGGTTTTTGAGGTGGGGGGTTTCGCACAGGCCCGAGCAATTTCAAAGTGGCCGTTTCGACGTGGCGCCCGCCGCTCCTGTCCGTTAGGGAGAGAGAGAGAGAGAGAGAGAGAGAGAGAGAGAGAGAGAGAGAGAGAGAGAGCACTGACAGTGCTGCCAGTCTGAAGACTCTGAGGTTCTGAATTGAACTGCAAAGTTCGAACTTTTAAGTTATATATGAAGTCATGAACTTAAATTACTAAATCCAAAGTTCAAAGTTAATCATACTTTTTTTCTTTTTAATTCTGTGTTTCTTTAGTCTTGTGCCTGCTTTGCACTGTTTGCAACTCTGCATGTCTGTTAATTAAATGTGCTGGTTGATTTGCTGCAAGACACGTGCTCTGCTGCCTGAACTACAGAGTGCAAAGCAGGTAAGTGCCTGCCAACACCCCCACCTCCCACCCACCCCCGTTTTTTTTTTCTTTTCGGTCCGGAAATTTTTGCACCCCGGGGACCGGTCCGGACTGTCCGGTGTCCGGTGATGTCCGGATCACCGGACAGTCCGGACCGGTCCAGACACTGGTCCGGAGGACAGTCCAGAAGTGTCCAGTGTCCGGGTCTGGGGTTACCATGTATAATTTTGATATAGTTAGTTGTCCCTGCAATCAGACTCGCTCTCTTCTTTGCTTTGCATACATGCAAACAGATAGCAATTCACACTGGCGCCAAGCGCCCACTCAAAGCTCAGAGATATGGAAACCAAGAGCACAGTTCAGATGCAAACTCGCTTCATCCGGCTATGGCGCAGCAGCGCCCGTACACCCAACTCTCGTCACTGTGTCCAACACCACTGTTCACACGTACTCAATTCTGGATCACCCTGAATAACCCACGCACACATACTCTGTATCACACACACACACACACACACTGCTATCTCTCACCTATGGCGGCTATGGCCGCTCGCTACAACTACTATGGCTACGCTATCTTCTTCCAGCCCACTTCAACTTCGGGCGCTCTGCAGACCACCTCGCAAAAGACGCTGGGGCAGCGCTTCTGCATGGCTTACGCAGCAAATGAATGAATGGCTGGGCGCTGCCTCTTGATTTATACTTCTGTAACTCGTTGGTCTGCCCCTCTCCACCGGGCCCATGGTGCACACAATCCCTCATGGTACTTGCTTGACTGGACTGGGACTGGCTGTACCGGTACCGCTGACTGCATGGGTTTGCACTGCCAACTCGATGCAGTCGCACTGCCGACGTAACGCAGTTGGGCTCACCACTTGCCCACTTGCCTCTGACTAAACGTGAGGCAACTTCGAAAGGCCGGAAGTCTGTGGACTTGGCCTTTCGAGTACTGTAGCAGCTACGCCCTTGACCTTTCAGGACTGTAGCAGCTACGACCTTGACCTTTCATAATACCTACAGCTACGACCTCTACAGAGCTGTGACTCCTAATCGACAGACCTACAGATCGAACCCCTACCACTACACAGACCTACGACAGACGACAAACAACTACCAAACACAGGTCACGGGTTCAAACACTCGGGGGTCGACTCGATACTGTACATGGGCAAAGTGAGGTCTGGGGATCGAACTCAAGGGCCCGCATCTGTGACTGCAGAAAGGTGAAAACTGTTTCACTCCCGCCGGCCTAAATTAGAGGTCCTCCGAGAATATTTCAGTCTAAGGCAGGACCTTTACCCTTCTTATCTCTTTCATAGGCTCGTACTATATCGGGAGCTCTCTCTAGAAGTTCTGTTCGCGTGAACCAGCGGTCGTCTTCTGGCTCTTGATAGGCAAATCTGACTTTGTACTGTTTCTGGGGATGACCTCTACCTCCTGTCCTGAAGACATCCTCACCTACTATCCCTTCAATGTCATATCTTCGATTCATATCTGGAGGAATCATAGATCTGCGTGATGGAAACTGTTGACTTGTGACGCAAGGCAACAACTTTGACGCATGGAACACTGGGTAGGTGTGGAGGTGTGCTGGAATCTCAATAGTATAGGACGGTCCATCCTCTCCGCCCTTGACTTCTAAGACTGGCCACGGTCTATACACAGGCAGTAATTTTTGTGAGATGTTCTCCTCAGGAGCGAATTCTTTTGACTTGACCCAGACTAAGTCGCCTACTTGAAATTGTGAGGGGCGACGATGCTTATTAGCTTGCTCTATCATTATATGCTGGGCTTTCCTGAGGTTGTCTACAACGATAGCTATCTCTTTCTCGTGTTGTATCGCAAACTCTCGTGTACCGGGCGGTAGCCTCTGGATCTGATCCTGGTTAAGTCCCTCGAACGGTCTCCGTGGTCTAAAAGACTTGTTCAGTTCGTTGGGAGTGCGACACGTAGATAAGTGCGCGCTATTATTATATGCACTGGCTACCTTAGGGAGCATCTCATCCCAGTTGATCTGGTCGGGCCTAATGTACATCCTAAGAACTTGCTGCAGGATTTTATTCATCTGTTCAGTTTGACCGTTGGTGTCGCGATGGCGGCCAGATGACATTAACAACTTTGACCCATAAACTTCCATCAGCTCCTGCCAGTTCTGACTGGTGAACCTGGTGTCTCTATCACTAACTATCGACAACGGTATACCATGTTCACTGACCCAATGATCAAAGAACTTCTGGACTACTAAATCTGTTCGTGCCTTTGCAGGCAGAGGAACAAAAACTGCATACTTGCTAAATCTATCCACTATAACCATGACTTGACTTTTGCCATGCCTACTCTTGACTTGAGTATCCATAAAGTCAATGGACACATAACCTCCGGGTTGGTCGGGAATAGGCAAGGGTCTGAGAAGACCAAGAGGGGCTCGCGTAGTAGTTTTGTTTCGTTGACAGACTTTACAACTGCATACATACTCTATGCAGTCGGCCTTCATTCCAGGCCAGATATACGCGCACATGAGGTTGGCTAGTGTCTTTTGCCAACCGAAGTGTCCCTCTGTGTCGTGACATTTCCCTAATATCAAACTACGGATCTCCTCACTGTTAGGAACGCATAGTTGGTCAACTACATTAGTCTTCTCAAATAATAATCCCTCAGTAGTGCGGTTATCTAGTTTGGACTCTGGGGACTCCTTGACTCTCTTGAGGAGGTCACTATAGATAGGGTCCTGGGCATATGCTTCCTTAACTTTCTGCTGCAGGTCTCTCCCTATATCGAGATAGTGAACTATTGCCCCAAAGTAATCAACTCTCCTACTTAGAGCATCCGCAACTACATTGTATTTCCCTTTGACTGGCTTCAGTTCAAAGTCATACCGATTTAATTCAGCAGCCCACCTAGTAAGCTTAGGTGTCATCTTGGCCTGCATCTTCAACCACCTTAGTGTCTCGTGGTCTGAATAGACTTTGAAGTGCCTCCCAAGCAAGTAATGTTTCCAATGCTCTAATGCTTGCCTGAGGGCGTAGAGGTCCCTCTCATAGGTGGATGTCGCTACCTTCTCTGAAGGCATCCTGGCAGACATGAACTCTACGGGCCTATATCCATTGCCATCGTCTTGCTGTAAAACAACACCTATGCCATACTAACTTGCGAGAGTGGTAACAACGAAAGGCAGGGACGGATCGGCTACCTTAAGGACTGGATATTCTATCAGAGCCCGCTTCAATCTCTTTAGGGCAGATGTGCAGTCCTTGTCCCACTTCCACATTGCTTCTTTCTTTAGCAACCTGCGAAGGGGTGCAGCGATGGTAGAGAAGTTTTTGACGAACTTCCTATAATAGTTAGCTAGGCCTAGGAACGACCACAACTCTGTCAGTGTGTGGCGCGTTGACCAGTCTCTAATCGCTGCAATCTTACTATCTTCAAGTCTAACGTCGTCTCCGTCTAAGACGTGGCCCAAGTACAACACTTGTGTCTTGGCCCATTCGCACTTCTTTGCGTTGATCTTGAAGTTAGCTTCTCTAAGCTTCTCCAAGACCTGCCTCAGATGGCCCTCATGCTCCTGAAGGGTCTTACTAAACACTAGAATATCATCTAAGTATACTACTACAAATCTATCTAACCATGGCCTAAACAAATCATTCATACAACGCTGAAAAGTTGCTGGCGCATTGGTTAGTCCAAAGGGCATAACAAACTCGTAGTGCCCATATCTAGTCCGGAATGCTGTCTTGTACTGATCATCAGGATGAACCTCTATCTGATGATAGTCGGACTTCATGTCTATCTTCGAAAAGTATTTACAGCCCTGCACACGGTCTAACAAATCGTCTATACAGGGCAGTGGTTCTGCATTCTTAGCTGTAATAACAATGAGACCCGTATAGTGTATACACATTCTGAGCTCTCCCTCCTTCTTGGGGGCAAAAAGAACAGGTGCTCCAAATGGAGATGAACTGGGCCTAATCCAACCCTTTTCGAGGAGCTCATCCAATTGTTTGCGTAACTCCTCTAACTCCCTTGGGGACATTCTGTACACAGCTCCGTTAGGAGTCCTACTGCCAGGCTCTATCTCAATGCGATGCTGGATGGGCCACGACACTACTCCTGTAGGCGGCTTAGCTAAATTTGTATATTCCTCCAGCTGCTTGGCAATAGCCGGATCTATGGGTTTCTCCTCCTTGGGCTCAGTAACGGGCTTAACATAGGCTACAAAATCTTGTTCCTCCAACTGCTCCTTCTTCACTAAACCCGCGAACGCGGGAGCACTGAGACAACAATGTGCCAGAGTGTTGTCTACTCCTGACACATGAAACAGGCGAGCAGTCTTAACCTCACCTATAGGACTAGGGAGCCTACACTCGTGCTCTCTCAA
Organism: Chara braunii; assembly: GCA_003427395.1. Classification (NCBI taxonomy): domain Eukaryota; kingdom Viridiplantae; phylum Streptophyta; class Charophyceae; order Charales; family Characeae; genus Chara; species Chara braunii. The sequence continues at coordinate 3,006,475 of BFEA01000025.1, read as the reverse complement.
ATGGAGTGTGGCTCCTGCTGCCTCTCCCAGTCCATCCCTAGGACCATATCAAAAGAAAGGCTATCCTCTACGAGGAGAGTCAGGGAATGGAGAACTTTCTCCACCTTCCCATCTTTCTCTAGGCGAAAGTACGCCTGGACTCCCTCAACGTAATCCTCTATTCACATGGTGCGATTGTCTACGAGGATACTGACTACAGGGTTTTCTAACTTTTGGACCTTGAGATTCAACTTCAACTTCTGCAGCGCTTTTCTACCGATATAACTACGAGTGGCTCCACTGTCTATAAGGGGCTCTACTCTTCCTCTAAAGATCTCTACATCTACTAAAACTAGTTGTCCTTTCACATCCTTCTTCATCTTGGCCCAGGCAGGCATCCTCTCTTTTAATTCTTCTGCCACGCCTGTGAGGGAAGTGCCTAGAGAGACTCTAACACAAGCAGTCTCTAGACAACGGTCTAGGCACCGGCCAGCAACCTCTGTCGTAGACACATGTGGTTTGGGAGTATCTATATGGTGCGCGCACTCTTCTCCACATGGTCTAAGGATAGGGGCAGTTGCAACCCCTACCGGCGGTTGCCTTGTGCTGCCTGCGCAACAAATCAGGCTTCTCTATACTTAGGGCAATACTTTATGACGTGGCCCGGATCGCCGCAGTAAATGCATTGATCCTGGTCTATTCACCTCCGCTAAACAATTTGTTCTAAGCCCAAATCTTCCCAAGGCCTGCCCTGTGGCAGACCAGGGTGCCATCCACCTCTCCTATAAGGTGATCGATTAAAACTAGAGCGGTTTTGTGGGGGACCTTGACCCCTACCTCCCGCTTGGCGGCCTCCTCTGCCACCAAGCCCCTGATCGCCCTGTCCACGACCACCAGAGGCCTGACCCCCTTGGCCCTACCCTCTCCCTCTTCCTTGTGGCCTCCCTCCAGCCGCGACAACAGCGTAAGTCCTCCCCTGACTAGCGCTACTGTCCTCTTCCTCTAGGCCGTACTCTATCTGGTCATATGGGACCTCTTCCATACCACCCTCATCTAATGTAAGGATCAGGTGATCCTTGCCCTTGACCTGACCCGAGATGGTATGGCCCTTCCACTTCTTCCCTTTGTCGAGGTCCCTATGCCAGAAAGTGGAAACTGGCATGAACTGCGCTTCGAATGCTACCACTTCCCCACTCAAAGTATCGTAGGTCATGGTAGACTCCCTACTTTTCTCAAAGAAGTGCCCTCGCAAGGCCTCGGGCATGGCACAATAGAATAGGTGGACTAATTGGGTCTCAGTGACCCCATGATCAGGAACGGCGACCAACTCATCCATGACACCCTTAAGTGCCCCGACCCTCCTCCACTGGCGGGAATGAATGGTCTGCAGTTTGTCAGAAACTCTAACGCTTCATGTGACATCTGCAAACCTTTAGCGCAACAATTTGAAGAACTCACTGAGAGGGGTGAAGACAAAATAAGCAACCATATCGTTATTGCAATTAGCAGCACGACACATCGACCTAGCGAAGCTTGCTCTGCTTCGTCTTTGAGGGCATGGAAAGCTATGAGGACATGTTCGTCAGGGGATATCTTTTGCAAATGCACGTAGGAGTTCACATTGGCCTCCCAGTTGTCGAAGTTCTCCTCCTTCTTTCCACTGTAGGAATTGGGGAACTTCACCTTAACGGGCTCCCTACCTACGGGGACGAGCTTCCTCCTCTTTTGGTGCAACCAACTTGGCGCCCTCTATGGCGCCAGTATAGAATCGCTCTGTGTTCTCTAATCTCGCCTGTACCTCTGAGCCCACGTGCATGATCATCTCGCGTGCAAACTCTCTAAACCCCAATCGAATTAATCGTAGGGCTATGTCCTGACTCCCCCCAAATTGATATTGCTCCTCCCGAGCATGTGCCAGGCGTTCTATATTTCTCGCCATCACTTCTATTTTTCCCTTCAACTCCGTTTGTGCATCCATCTGCACCCTTAACTGTTTTACCTCCTCGAGTTCCTTCGCCGCCTTACTTGCCGCCTCCATCCTCTTCTTCCTCTCCCTGGTCAGACGCAACTTCCACTCCAACTTTTTCTCCTCCTCTATCGTCTGCCGTTTGAGGGGATCTTCCTCGGCTTCCAATTCCTTCACTACCGCCTCCTGTTCTTCCCTAGGGTTCATATAGCATCGCCTCCTCCTCTTCTCCCAGAGACAGATTGGCAAACCATTCAGAAACCTTCTTCTCCAGCCAAGAATCCTCTTTCTTTGTGCCACTCGTCTCGTGTCTGTCCCTAATGCTTCTTTTAATCAAGGTCTCTTCTTCCTCCACCTTTTTCTCTTCTTCTTCGTCTCCTTCTGCATCCACCGCTTTCATCTTTTCTTCCTCCTCTTTTTTCACCCTTTCTAACTCTTCCTCCAACTTCTTTCTTTTTGTGGCCTGCTCCTGCAGCAAGGCCAACTTCTTGGCCTGCTTCACAACCTCTTTCTTCTCTTTGTTGGCCTTCTGCTTGGCCAAGATCCTCGCAGCCTCCTCCTCTTGCTCCTTGGTGTAAGGAGTGGTACTAGTGCCACCCCTCGTCTCTACTCTACAGGTCATGGTGTTCCAGAAGCTCAACGGAAAGAGGAGACGCCAGAGGGTCCCCCAGAGTGAGAACCCCACGAGCAGGCCGTACATAGGGTAGTCATCCATGGTACTTGGTGCACGACAATGACTGTCCCACTCCTCACGACTTAGACCTACCCACTTGACCAACTGACTGACTAACTGTCTAAGGACCACAGCGCCTTACCCTTTGATCCAGCCAGGTTACCACGGCCGATGGAAGCTTTCGCTGCCATTGTCCTTTACAATCCAGACCCAAATGCCCAGCACCTGCGGTCAATCCCACCTGGCTTTCTCTCCGGTTCAAACCCTGTCAACTATGGTCTCTAGCCTGGACCTAATACTAACGCTGTCACTACAGGACTTCGATGCTGATCAGGAGGCATTTTAGGAGATCCCCCATAACTCAGGAATTCTTTAACGTCGCAGACAGGACGACGCGATCAGCAAGTCCTCTCAAGACTTAGACAGCTTGTTGTGCAGCCCACAACTCGGATTCTGGGCCTATTGTGCCACACCGAGCAGCCCGCCGGTCTGTACCGGTCCTTGGGAGGGTTCGTGTCCTCCGGGTCAGTTGAGTCGTCGGACAGCCTTTAGCCCTACTCAGCCCGTGTGGGTTTTGGTCAACAAAGCTCTACAACCACATACACGAAATTCCTATCACCTGGACAGAAGAGACTTAATGCAGAAAGAAGAGACAGACAGGCTCAGCAAGTACCATGGGGTGTGTGCACATCCATAGGGCGAGGGGATAGGCTGAAGGCTTGGCGAGAATATACCAACTCCAGCTTGGTCAATTTCATGGTCAACGGCTCCGGTCAATGCCTTGGTCAACGCCTGGTCAACTCCGGTCAACCCCTTGGTCAACCCCCGGTCAACACTCGGTCAACCCCTCGGTCAACCCCTCAGTCAACCCCCGGTCAACACTTGGTCAGCCCTCGGTCAACCCCTTGTTCAATGCTGATCTCGGCTATGGCTGCCGACCTCCTTCTTCCTTACCAACCCTCGCTTCTCTTTTCCCCTCCTTTCTTCTTCCTCGCTCCTTTCTCTCCTCACCCCGGCTATGTCTTTCTTTCACCTTCATCGTCTCTCCCTTCTCCTTCCTCGGCTATGGCTTCTTTCTCATCCTTCGTCTCTCCCTCCTCCGTCACTCGTCTTCCTTCTTCTACCTCCGTGTCCGAGCTCCACGGCTATGGCCGCCTTCTACTTGCTGGGACTGCACAACAATCTTCTCTCTCTCTCTCTCTCTCTCTCTCTCTCTCTCTCTCTCTCTCTCTCTCTCTCTCTCTCTCTCTCTCTCTCTCTCTCTCTCTCTCTCTCTCTCTCTCTCTCTCTCTCTCTCTCTCTCTCTCTCTCTCTCTTCATCGTTGTCTTCTTTGCAGGTACGCGGCACCTTCCTTCGCCGGCGCAGCTATGGCGAACCTTCCTCCTTCGATGGCGCAATTACAGCTATGGCGCCCAGACAACGATGGCGCGCGGAGTAACGGGAACCAGCTCCGATACCAATCCAATCAGACTCGCTCTCTTCTTTGCTTCGCATACATGCAAACAGATAGCAATTCACACTGGCGCCAAGCGCCCACTCAAAGCTCAGAGATATGGAAACCAAGAACACAGTTCAGATGCAAACTCGCTTCATCCGGCTATGGCGCAGCAGCGCCCGTACACCCAACTCTCGTCACTGTGTCCAACACCACTGTTCGCACGTACTCAACTCTGGATCGCCCTGAATACCCCACGCACACGTACTCTGTATCACACACACACACACACACACACTAACCGCTCTCTCTCACCTATGGCGGCTATGGCCGCTCGCTACTACTACTATGGCTACGCTATCTTCTTCCAGCCCACTTCAACTTCGGGCGCTCTGCAGACCACCTCGCACAAGACGCTGGGGCAGCACTTCCACATGGCTTACGCAGCGAATGAATGAATGAGTGGGCGCTGCCTCTTGATTTATACTTCTGTAACTCGTTGGTCTGGCCCTTTCCACCGGGCCCATGGTGCACACAGTCCCTCATGGTACTTGCTTGACTGGACTGGGACTGGCTGGACCGGTATCGCTGACTGCATGGGTTTGCACTGCCAGCTCGATGCAGTCGCACTGCCAATGTAACGCAGTTGGGCTCACCGCTTGCCCACTTGCCTCTGACTAAACGTGAGGCAACTTCGAAAGGCCACTTCCGGACCTTCCGGAAGTCTGTGGACTTGGCCTTTCGAGTACTGTAGCAGCTACGACCTTGACCTTTCAGGACTGTAGCAGCTACGACCTTAACCTTTCAGAATACCTACAGCTATGACCTCTACAGAGCTGTGACTCCTAATCGACAGACCTACAGATCGAACCCCTACCACTACACAGACCTACGACAGACGACAAACAACTACCAAAACACAGGTCACGGGTTCAAACCCGGGGGTCGACTTGATACTGTACATGGGCAAAGTGAGGTCTGGGGTCGAACTCTAGGGCCCGCATCTGTGACTGCAGAAAGGTGAAAACCGTTTCATCCCCTACAAAGAAAATTAGTAATTACAAACCACGAGTGTTGTGACTTGGTAGCAATTGCGATTATGATGGGGGCAGGTCTGGCAGGCACTGGATGATATTTGATTGAATGCGATGGGTCATGGATGTCATGAACTTGGTCAGACATGACATTACCTTGCAGCCAACTAACGCTGTATGTGCCATCAACGTGAATGTGTGTGGGCTGCAGAAGCTTGCAACGTAGGCAACTTGGAACACTTGCAGCTGAGCATTGTGCAGACAGAATTTGGGTGCTATGATCCAATGTGAAAGGGAAACAGCCCCCCCAAAAAAACAAAAGAAGAAGAAGAAGAAGAAGAAGAAGAAGAAGAAGAAGAAGAAGAAGAAAAAGAAGAACAAGGGAAACTCCCCCGATCGTAGTGTAAGGTCCTAAAGCAATTACTTAGTCGGAAGTCGGAAAGGAAGTGATCGAGCAATTACAATCAGGAGGTGGGATTGCGAGGAGCCATCCTTCGAATGACATTTGTTTACGTGGGATGCAAATGTTGTGTGTGCGATGTATGTGGGGCCCACATGTTGACTATGCAACATATGTGGACTGCGGAATCCTGTACATGTGATGTCGATGGGGACTGCAAATATGCTGTATGTGCGGTACAAAACATTGCGGCCTACGTATGTGCCGTTGATTTTCTGCTCTCTGTAAGAAACAAAAAGAGATTATATCACATTTACAGGCTTACATCCACAATTAAAGTGGGTTGTATGTGGACTGATGAATGGATGTGTAATGTATTTGGTCTGCCAATGCTGTATGTATGATGTATGTGGGCCTCGCTAGACATACAGCATTTGCAGACCAGACACATCCCACGTACGGCATTTGCAGACCACATACATCACACATCAAGCATCGGCAGACCACATACAACCCAAATTTATTGTGGCTGTAATGTGATCACTAGATTTATTACAACCACAAAATAAATGTGGGTTGTATGTGGTCTGTCAACGCTCTATGTGTGATGTATGTGGCCTGCCAATGCTGTATGTGGGATGTGTCTGGTCTGCAAATCCTGTATGTGCCATGCGGTTACATTCCATTGCAGGGGGCACATGTCAGGTGTATTTCATTGAGTAGTCGTTGTTTCGGAGAGAGACTTCATCACACAGTACGCAGCCACCAAATTATAGGGGATGGGGATCTGGGCTCTCAAATGATGCTCTTTGCGATCCAGATCACACGGTCACCAAGATATGTATGTATTGTATACAGGGGGCCTCAGTCCACCGCTTCCCAACTGTGCAAAATGAGAATGCATCTTCCGCTAAATCGGGAAAGCTACACCGCCTTTGTTTTTTTGTCTTTTGTGCATGCGGTGAGTAGCGGAGGGAGGCCTAGTCACATTTCTTTCTGCAGAGAAACCATGTTAGCATGTCAGAGAAACCTGCGACAAATTATTTGGACCTGGAATGAAGAAAACCAAATTATTTGGACCACCTGGCATGAAGAACGGTGCAATTGTGATGAAGTGTACAGAAACGGAAATGTCTGTAACAACGACGAGATGCTTCACGGGCTTGCTAAGTCGTTTTAAAAAAATCATGGCATTCGTTCACTGGTGTTGAATCTGTTGATCCATCCCACGCGACTACGGTACTAGTTGTTACTCTGCCATTGTGTACCTAGAATCCAGCATGTTGTTGATCCATCGACCGGTTCATGCTTGTTCTGTATGTCCATTGTCCTCCCCTTTAGATTTCTGCCATATAACTCTGTGAGTCTGTGTTGCATTCAGTTTGTTCGACTTTGTTGTGTGTTTGGACTCTTCGGAGAGCTATCTATCTCCTCCCCCGTGTCCCCTCTCTCACCATCAACCCGCTAGGTTATTATAGACGCCGATATGGTTGAGTTATTAACTAACAACAATGCATTATCATTTGATACGATGATGCATCTTTCAGAGTTCGACTGATTGCTTGCATCGGGTTTCAGGTTTTTTTCTATTTCACTCACTTTCTTACGGTGCTTTTCACCTTTCCCTCATGGTACTTGTCATCGAGCCGGGCGTGATAAATCTATGGCGTAAGAGGGTCTAACCTTCACCTAAATTTATCAAGTTTTATTACTTATTTTAAGTTATTTAGTACTTATGTCATTTCTAAGTTTACATTCCTTTCGTTCTGAGCTTGTTATTTCTTTGCAATCTATTGTGTATACTGCATTGTGTCTGAGGTGGTAATGGACTAGCAGTGTCGCAGGTGTTACATACTGTGACAATGTGCTATGATAAAAAGGACCAGTACATGCCAGGCATTGGCCCTTTTCGGAGACTGCTATGCTCGCCACCGATGTCGTTTATCAACGGTGCGCGAGCCTCCAAAATTTAAGGCGAGGGTCAATCGGATTCTCAACTTGGCTGGGGCTATGTACTGGTGGTTTAAGGCAAATGATTTTTTATTATTATTTTTTTTTTCAAAACGTCAAATGTCATTCACATGAAATTTACAACAATGTCACAAGTAGTCGGTAATGGATATTAAAAAGAAATTGCGTGCTCGATCGCTTATGCATTAAAATTTGTGCTGCTGGCAGGTGTAGTTGACGAGGAAGTGGTAGTGCTCGCGGAGCTTGTGCGGAATTTAATGGCATCATCTCGTGCTGCAGTAAGGGGCGATAAAACCTTTAACCCTTTGCCAGTAACGTTGGGGTGCCAACCCCCCCACCAGTCTACACCTTCTCACAACGATGCGAACGGTACACCAATAAGCTACAGGGAAGCTAATGGCTTTGCGTTCATAGAGGCAAGGGCCACAGGACATAGTCTGCAAATTGCAGCTGAAATTGTGGCGGAGATTGCAGCGGAACTGCCTGCATGTGCAGCTGTAACACCAGATGGAGTACTCGGGGCATCTAAGGCTGCTGTGCCATCATGAATGACTGCCAAATGCCCCAAGATGACGTCTGTTGACATGCGGAGTGTTGCTGGTAACCCAGCCGCTGTGTCATATGATTGCCTCCCAAACGCTTGGAGCCAAGGGGAAACAGGTTAGCCGTTCGCTGCTCCATTACTCCCATTGAAAGACCTGTCGGCTCATAAAGGGCAGATGCATGTATGTGTGTATTGGAGACAGTGACAGAGAGAGAGTCCGATGTGTTTTGGGCGCGTGCACAGGTATCAGTGCGAGAGAGAGGTGTGTATGTACGAGAGAGAGAGAGAGAGAGAGAGAGAGAGAGAGAGAGAGAGAGAGAGAGAGAGAGAGAGAGAGAGAGAGAGAGAGAGGCTATAAAAGGCAGATGCATGTATGTGTATGCGAGAGAGTGAGATAGGTTCCTACGTGTTTTGGGTGCATGCACAGGTATTAGTGTGAGGGAGAGAAGTGTGTATGTAAGAGAGAGAGAGAGAGAGAGAGAGAGAGAGAGAGAGAGAGAGAGAGAGAGAGAGAGAGAGAGAGAGAGAGAGAGAGGTATGTGGGATATATCGTCAACTGCGAGGTCGACCTAGAACAGTGGCAGTCTGACAACAAATGACATGCTTTTCCCTTTTGGTTGGTGTTGCACTTTTACAGGCTTTCACAGTTTTTTTTTCTTCTTTTTTTTTCCATCTCGGTTGCTTTTACAGTTTGACAGTTCCAGTTGTATCGATGTCATACATTCTTTACTTCCTCTAAGAATTTAGAGGTTCATTTTGGTTTCAGACTTTCGGTTCATCTTTCTGTTTCCATTCGATGTACTGCCTGGCCGAATTTTCTTCTTTGTAATGGCGTGTGGGGGAGATATGTGATTATGTATGGTCATCTCGATTGTATGCCTACAAACTCTCCGCCGCACCAAGTGACAGTGTGTACACATCTTCTGTCATTTTGTTCTGAAAATGTTCTCCAAATGAGTATTGAATCTATTGATAATTGATGGCAATTGTTCCTTGCTCCTCAGACCAGTCAAAACAGTTGTTTGCATGTCTTCATCAATTAAGTAGCACTAGAAATAAATGATGACATCATGACACACTTGTAATTGTTCTCCAAGCATGGCCTGAGGAGCACGAGAAGGAATCCTTATAAGTTATACACAGAGAGGAAATAGAGATCACTCTGGGCGAGCCCTCGTCATCGACAAGGCCTTGTACGTCTTATCCCTTGAAGAATTTCCACTTCCACTCTCCCTGCCACCCTACTCCTCCCTTTTGCCGTCCCCCCCCCCCCCCCCCCCCCCCCCCCCCCCCCCCCCCCCCCCCCCCCCCCCCCCCCCCCCCCCCCCCCCCCCCCC
>BFEA01000025.1:2970662-2991868 GCA_003427395.1 Chara braunii | reverse complement strand
AGCGAGGCTCCGAGAAACCTGCCTTATCACCATAATAATATATACTAGGTGATCTGACGAAGCGAGGCTCCGAGAAGCCTGCCTTATCACCATAAGGATAAGAGTGAGTGAGGCTCCGAAAAGCCCGCCTTATGACTATAATAATAAGAACTAGGTGATAAGAGTGAGCGAGACTCCGAGAAACCGCAGTTGATTAGAAAACTTTTACCTTGTATTGCTTCTGAGGTCTTCCTCTAGAGCTCCACTAGAGAAAAACCCGTGTTCAATGATTTTATCTACTTGGTACCCACCATCCATTGAGGGAAGAAACGAAGACGGTCTACATGGGAATTCCTGTCCTTCAGCATAGGGTAACAACTTAGATGCGTGAAAGACTGGGTAGGTCATTAGATAAGGGGGAATGTCAATTCGGTAGGAAGGTTCACCTGCGTCCCCTATAACTTTGAGAACTTACCAGGGTCCATAGTATATGGGTAGCAGTTTCTGCGTGACATTTTCCTCAAGTGAAAATTTGTTGGATTTAATCCAAACCATATCTCCTTCTTTGAATTGTGCAGCCCTTCTATGTTTGTTTGCCTGTTCAATCATTTTCTGTTGGGCTTTCCTTATATTCTCTTTTACTTTTTCAATGCCTTGCTCATAGAGAACTGTGAATTCTTGGGTTCATGGGGGCAACCTTTGGATCTGATCTCGCGTGAGAGAGTCAATCAGTCTCAGAGTTTGCCATCCTTTGTGCAGTGCATTGGGTGTTTGTCCAGTAGAAGTGTGTACATTGTTATTATATGCACTTGCAATCTTGGGTAGGTTCTCGCCCCAGTCAATCTGGTCAGGACGCACATACATGAGTAGGAGTTGTTGGCACAACTTGTTCATTTGTTCGGTTTGGCCGTTAGTCTCAGGATGTCGTCCTGACAATATTGTCAGTTTGGTGTCGTAAGCTTCCATCAGTTTCCGCCAAGATTCTCTTGTGAATCTCACATCTCTGTCTGACACAATGGATGTAGGGAATCCATACTTAGATCCCATCACATATGAAACTTTTGAATGACAGGTTTTGTTCTTGCCTCAGCGGGCGAGGGTACAAACATAGCGTACTTAGCGAATCGGTGTCATGTGGTCTCAATTGTCCCAAGGGACTCTCGTGGGATAGCGTACAAACAAGTTTTGTTCTTGCCTTAGCGAATTAAGAGTCGAAATGAAAACACTCAGGTTCAGTAGTGATCTCAATTGTCCCAAGGGACTCTCGTGGGATGGCGTGTTGCGCTGGCACACAAGACAAGTTCTCGTGTACGTTAGCGTGTCATTCTTCATTCCTTGCCAAACAAAGTGTTCTCGGACATTGGCAAAAGTCTTTCTGAGCCCAAAGTCTCCCTCTGTGTCATGGCACTCACCAGGAATTAGACTCTTTGTAAGTTCATTATGTGGAACACAAATTCTTTGCTCATTTCCATCAATGAAGAAAAGTATTTCGTCTGCCATTCCGTAGTCAGGGAAACACTCGAGATTAAATTTTAGATTGTGTATAATAGGTTGCCAAATTGGGTTCGTGGAATATCCTTTTCGAACCTTATCCTTTAGGTTGTTTCCTATGTCCAAGTAGGTAACAATTGTTCCAAAGAAGTCACTTCTACGTGAGAGAACGTCAACTACCACATTATACTTACCCTTTATGCTTTTCAATTCAAAATCGTAGCCGAGTAGGTGACAATGGTTCCAAAGCAGTCACTTCTTCGTGAGAGAGCGTCAACTACCACATTATACTTACCCTTGATGCTTTTCAATTCAAAATCGTAGGCATCATGATAGCGGACTATCTGGCAAGCTTGTCAGTAAGACGAGGTTGTGTCTTAAGCCACTTCAGAGTCTCGTGGTCCGAGTAGATTTTGAAGTGCCTACCTAAGAGATAGTGTTTCCATGTCAGTAGAGCTTGCAACAATGCGAATAATTCTCTGTCATAGGTTGAGTTTGCTACTTTGTCAAAAGGAGTCAGCAGGACGTGAACTCAATTGGTTGGTAACCCTTCCCATCGTTTTGCTGCAGTACAACCCCAATCCTGTACTGACTTGTGTCAGTGGCGTCAATGGTCACAACAAAAGGCAAGGATGAGTCTGCAATTTTTAGAACAGGGTAGTGAGTGAACCCATACTTTAGCTTTCTAAACGCAGACTCATAGTCTTTATCCCAACGCCAAATAGTTTCTTTCTTCAGGAGCCTCCTCACCGGGGCAACTATTGAAGAGAAATTCCTAACGAACTTCCTATAATAGCTGGTCAGTCCCAGAAAGGAGCACAAGTCAGTTAGAGTTTTGACTTAGGCCAATTTCTTATAGCAAGAATCTTCTTTACCTCTCGTCTCAACCCATCTTCATTCACAAGATGTCCTAGGTATAAGACTTCCGACTTCTTAGGATTCGGTTTGAAGTTTCCTTCTCTCAAATTTTGTAGGACGAAACGCAGATGTTTTTCATGGTCTTCCAACATCAAGGTATATTACTTCGAATTCGTCCAACCATTCTCTAAACTACTCATTCATTGGCCTTTGGAAGGTAGTGACCATACCTTGTTCTGAATGCCGTCTTGTGTTGATCTTCAGGGGCTACCTTAATCTGGTGATAGTTGGACGTCGAGTAAATTTTACTGAAGTACCTGCATCCTTGCAATTGGTCTAGAAGGTCATCAATTCGAGGGAGGGGTTCGACATTTCTAACAGTGACCACATTCAACCCTTGGTAATCAATACAAAGTCGTAACTCACCGTCCTTTTTGCGAACAAACAAAACAGGAGTCCCATAAGGAGAAGAGATAGGTCTAATTCATCCCTTGTTAGTTAGTTCCCGCGGTTGCTTTCTCAATTCATCGAGTTCCTTCGGGGATATACGAAGATTGGTCCTTTGTGAATTTTACTTTCAGGAACAATCTCAATGGTATGTTTTATCTTCCTTTCAGTTTACCCCGTTGGTTTCAGGTCCTGATATGTGTAAAGTAGTTTTTCAATAGGAGGGTAGGAGGAACATTCACCAATAGTCTTTACTAACACCATCATCACCTCCTGTGCCAACTTTTTTTCTCACAACCATGGATTGAAATGCAGGGACACTCATACAACAGAAACACAATGTAGAGTTTGATCCTGATCAATTCATTATTCTCGTTCCTAATTTTCACAAGTTTTTCCTTATATTTGATCTCAGGGTTTGCTTCCTCATGCCAATCCATTCCTAATATCATATCAAACGATAATTGTTTTTCAATTAGGAATGTTACTTCATGTAGGATACGCTTACCTTCATGTGTCATAAAGTAACACTTCACGCTCTCCACACATTGGGAAACCGTGATGGTACTTTGATCTGCCAACATGAGACAATAGGCTTTGCTAGATTCTTTACTCACATACCCAAGTGCATTTTCTTTAGAGCACCTTCGGATATGTAGGATCTAGTCGAGTCTGTGCCTAACAGAGCACCGCTCCGTGGTTTTGAAATCTCTACGTCTTCAGACATCAACTCGCCCTTAGACTTCGCCTTCTTAGCCCATGAGCTTCGTAGGTTAATCAGTTCATTCCCAAGCTCATCAAAGGTCTCACTCAGAGGGATTCTGCACATCGCAGGTTCAAGGCGATCTGAGTGAGGGGCCAAGGAAGAGACATCGTTTGCCATAGGCGTTGAAGGGTGGAAAGGGGTTTCCAGCGCCAACTCTACGTCTGCACCCTTCGGCTCAGTAAGAGTAGATGGTACTCCTACTGGCTGCTCCCTTTTGGGTTCCTAATCAGAGGGCACCATGCTATAATATGCCCCGCAGTGCCGCACTTCAGGCACTGATGGTTATCCATCCTTTCTTGCCATGTGTCCTCGGAAATGCCAATTTTCTTGGAAGGCCTTCCGAAACCTATCTCAGGGTGGGCTGGAAAGGAACGTGGTCTCCTCCTACCGCAGCGGTGACATCACCCTTTCCCGATTGCCCGCCCGCATTCACCTGTCCCTCGCTTCCTTCGAGGGGCCACTTCTCCATTGTGTCGTCGTCGAACACAACAAGCGTGTGGTCTTGTCTCTTCTGTCTGCACAAAATTCTTTTCCCTGATCCACTCCCTTGACCTGACTTGGTAACCCCAGCGTAGGTGTTTTTTACCTGTGACGTCATGTGTTCTCGCTGCAAGGCAAGATCCCGGAACTGTTTCTACGTGTATGTACCCGATTTCGACTCGACAACCAGCTGTCCACGGATAGGTTCAGGTAAGGCTTGTGAGTAGATGTAAAGGACCTGATCATCATGGATGTTCAGTCCTGGTACCTGAATCAAACAATCCACTTCACGAGAGAGGGCATCCACAAATGTCCAGTGTCGCCGGTTGATTGCGGTAAGCTATCAACGCCTTGTCTGTTGTGGTCTTATTTAGAAATCTTTCTTTGATCTTCTTCGTAAATTCCCTCAAAGTCAAGGTCTTCGCCCAATCCCCAATAAACTCAAATCTGGCGGCATTCGCTCCCGGCAGTACCCATGCCTTAGCATCTTCGCCAAGACATGAGGTGGTGAACGCCACCTGGCTATCTTCGTCTACCAGGGTCGTAGAGCAGTAGGTCTGGACCTCAGCAATCCACAGCAGCAGGTGTTCTCTTGGTTTTTCGGTGAATGTGAATGGGAGTTTCATTTTCACTTTTTCCCTCTTCACTTGTCTTTTTGGGGTTTCATCTTTCGGGGTGGATTTCATTGCATCTCCCATCAGTTTCTTCACTGGTTCAGGCTTTGGTTCTTCTTCAGTCTTCTCCTGTTCTTCCCTGGTCATAGGCTGCTTTTGCTTGACCGCATTGGTCAACGTTGCCAACTGGGCAGAAAGCAGGTCCTTGTCAGCAATGACTTTGTCTAACTTCGTCTCCAAGTGAACCAGGTAAGACATCAGATTTTAATGAGAGTTGCAACATCACTTCCTTCTTCTACTTTTACCTTACTTCTGATTTCATTCATTTTCCTTTCTTTCTACTTTTATTTTTTTCCGTTGTTGTTTCATGGCTTCCTTCTTTTTCTTCTCTGCCTGCAATGCTTCTTCTAGTTGTCTGATGTCCTGATCAACTACATCCTCATTTAATTCTTGTTTGTTTTCCCTGCTTGTTTTTCCTTCTTTTCTTTTGTCCTCTTCTTCAACGTGCTGGATATTTCGGGCCAGCATTTCGGCGACAAATTGATCCAGACTGTGACGGGCCCTGGCTATGACCAGGTTCATGTCTCTTGCCACATGGATGAGATCAACTCCCGTCTCAGCCTGGTTCAACTGCTCTTCGAAGATGTGCAGGTCGAACTGGCTCCAGACATGATTTTCCGCTTCCGGGCCAGCCTCGTGAATTTCTGTGAGGACCTGCTGAAGTTTCAGTTTCTCCTGGTCCTTTCGGGCATTCACTTGCCCACATGTACGCAGTTCCTCATCTGCATACATGGTCAATGAGACCGGATGGAAAAACAAGGGGATGAACTTTATCAAACCAGACAGCGGCAAGCTGTTCCACATGGAAGCCATCCTTGGAGTTATCGCACAATCAGACTATGCAATTATCTGTTCCACGGTCTCGTCAGAAATGCAGAACAAGAAAAAGAAAATAAATAAATCCTGTCAAAATAGAATATCAATGTCTTAATCTAGTATTATTTTTATTTTTATTATTTGTATTTCTTTTTCAAAGTGCTTTGCTGCTCGTGATGCTAACTACGAATGTGTGTGGATTCCTTCGGCCGTTCGATCAAGAATTATCAACAGTCAGTCCACAGTGAAATGAGCCAAGTACTCATCAAGTTCAACCTCGCATACATCAATGACATCACAGGAGAGTTCACACGTGAGAAGCCAAATCGAGATACAATCAGCACTTGAAGATGTCGGCTCCAATATTATTATCAATATACAAGAATGTTTGTCTCCAGCAGCTCTGCCACACACACACACACACAACGGATCCCAACCAAGTGGCGGCTATGGCTTCTCTCCCCTCTCTCTCTCTTGCCTTGCTTCTCTCTCTAACTTCTCTCTCTCTCTCTCTCTCTCTCTCTCTCTCTCTCTCACCTAGATTGTCACCCTGGATACACCCACTCAGGTAGCGTACACCTTGGCGGCTATGGCCGCCGTCCTCCTGCTTTACCCCTAGCCTAGCTATGGAGTAACGCCCAAGCGCCCTCTTCTTCTTCAGGCGGGCAGCGTCCAAGTTGCCTCGCACAAGCAGCACCAGCGCTTCCGCATCTCACAATTGAACAAGTAATGAGCCGCTGCACTGTAGCAGCTAAATATAGATCTTGGCTTCCTTCACTTGGCTCGGCTTGGCCTGCTTCAGACCGGTACCGGTCGGCTGCGGCCTGTCTGCTGCAAACATTTTGTTGGTCCGGTACCTTCCGGGCTTTCCTGGGACATGCTGCAAAAAATTGCACTTGGAACTGTCGGCCTGGACTGGACTCTTCTGGACTTTTCTTGTCGGGTACCGGATTGACTTCTACTGACCTAAGACTTTTTGGTATCGACACCTTCCAACCTACGATGCTTTGGACTACAGACCCTACGGCCTATCCTACTGGGACAGCCTGGGACTGGGACTCTTCGGGACTCTAGGACCGGGATTGGGGTGTCTGCAGCGTGAATCCTTTCAACAGGCCAAACAACATCAGAAAACGGCACAGGTAAATCCACGTCAGCATCAATCAATACATCAATGAGGTAAGTCCAGATCAGTGCCAATCAAAGGCCAAGACATATAGTCTCACGTCAGCGGTCAATGGGACACCTCATCCCACTATTCCTCGGGTTCCTCGTCAGCCTGTTCTTGACAACCACAGCGGTTCTCTCTCCCTGATGATACATCAGCAATGCTTCTGCCGGTCGGACAATCCTCTTGCCAGTATGCCACGTGGGCAATGCTGTAGCCAGTCAATATGCCACGTCGGCAGTACTATCGCCAGTCAATATGCCACGTCAGCACTTGTTCTGTTGTCCTCTTCAGCGCTTCTTCAATTAATGCGGCAATACTGGCGATTTATTCCCTCATGGGAACCAACCAGCGAGTGCCACGTCAGCACAGGCATATGGTGAAAACCACTCTGCCTTTGCCATGTCCTCACCCTTTCCAGAGAGAGACTTCATGGCGATTTATTCCCTTCCGGGAACCAGCCAGCGAGTGCTGCGTGGACATGAGCATATGGTTAGAACCACTCTACAGGTGCCACGTCAGCACTCTATCGAGCAGCAAGTCGGCAAGATGAGGTGAGTTCGCTCCGATACCAAATTGTAATGAGCCGAGTATCGTCAAACAATCATGTCGTCAGATAGCAATGTCGTGCAATGTCGAGATAACCATTCCGGCTGGTCCAACAATTTGAAGTCATTGAACTACGTGATTCTTCATAACCACGTGTGAAGTCTCCAAGTCAAGAGTATCCAGACTAGAACAGAGAGGGGGAGGAAAAGACAGATGGAAGGAGAAGAATATCGTAGCAATCAAGTCCCTCTTCTCCTCCAGGCTTCCCCACCTCTGCCACGTCAGCAATCTGTACACAGTATGACACGTGCATGGTGTAAACACAGCCCCTCGCAGATGAGTGATCCTTCAGCAGCGAGAAGAATGAGCAGCAGCATCACATCAGGTGAGACCGAGTACGTACACACGACATCACATCTCGCCCACATTCTCTCTCTCTCTCCTCACTACTTAGCCATTGTCTATGGTCGCAGCAATGGCTGCCTTCCCTCTCTCTCCTCTCCTACTACAGCGTCTGGCTGGCATTTATGACACAGCCTGGCGCCAGCGTCCTCCTCTCAAGTCTCACGTGCAGCATCAAAGCTGCAAGCAACTCGCAAGTCTGAATGTTTTAGCAGTGGTGAAGTCCACTGTATATAGTGTTGACTTGCGTTGTCCAGGGTCAGCTTCTGTCTGTGTGAGGCCCCGGACTGTCTGATTGCCGACGGCTTAGACGTAGTTTGTCCCAATTTCGGTCTGGACTCCTTGAGGCCTGAATCTTCCGGAACCTGCAGACCACTGTTAGATCATTCCAGATCGACGGCCAGGAAATCTTATGTGTTGACTTTGACTTCTCGGATCTGGGCCTGGGTCCACGAGTTGACTGTTGACATTTCGGTCAACTGTTGGCCTAGGCCTCTTCCTAGGGCCTGTTGGACCCCTTTTTCAGGGCCTGCCCGTTCGTGCTTGTCTGAGGGCACAACCAGAGCCCAGCGGCTCAATTTTGGCACACGCGTTACAGCACTCTTCCCTACCGTAACACCCCTTATTTTATCTGTACCTGACTGGAAATATAGCTTATATACATTCATTATCAGGGTGCGTTATGTTTGGAGGAAGGAGGTGGCAGCAGAGTGCAGCAGACACAGGTAGACTCTCTCAATGCCTTCTCTTCTTCTTTTTCTCATATATACGCAGCAGAGTTTATCCTATGAAATCCTTGTCCTTAAAACACCACTACCTTCAAGCCTCTTTTTGCCGAGGTGGAGTAGAAGTGCCCGACTGCTGCCGGCCTCCAAAGAGTGCAGTATAGGTTATATTTACGACTTTGCCTTCCAGCCTGAAATGTAGTGATGGTTTAACAGAAAGCATCTTTTGAGTCTTGACATAATCACAAAGGTGTGTGTTCTGCAACCCTCTTCTTTAAACCACCACTACCGCCAAGCCTCTTTTCGTTGAGGCAGACTCCCCAGGCATGGCCGAAATGCCAGCACATATTTCTTTTTTCCCCCTTTTGGCTGGTGCCACCAGCCTTTTTGGTTTACTAATCATAACTAGGGGCCTCAGACCTCATCTGTGCATGCACGGATTCAAACCGGTGCCCTTGGCCACAACAGCCAAGACTCTTAACCACTATAGCCATGACACCGTGGTCCAGTATCGCCCAGCCTTTCCACAGGCCTCTTTTGTACGAGGCCAATTCCTCCTGCGCACCAAGCTTTGCCAAAATGCTAGTGCTTTGTTTGCCTGGTGCCGCCAGCCCTTTTTTTTTTTCCCTTTTTTCCCCCTTTTTCTCCCCTTTTTTTTTCTTTTTTTTTTTTGGAGTCCAGGTTGTTGTAGAGTCTGGTTACTAGGCATATGACAGGCCTGCCAGCACCTGACCATTTGATCATCTCGATGTATTGCCTAACTGGTCCCTCTGGGACACCCTCCCACCCTTACTCGTCATCACGATCCCCAGCACATCCCTACTCCCAAGGTCCTACCTGATTATACCCAGGATCATCACCCATTCCAGTGATCTTTTGACCGGACAGCGGTTATAGGCATCAAGGCTAAGCAGGTTCTCACCTCCCTCCCTTGTTTTCTAGAGAGATCCTAGCCTTATCATTATCAGATCCCTCTGGTTATTCTTTGAATTCTTGCGGAGCTTATTCAAACCTAGAGCATCTCCAGTTTCCGTCCTCAGTAGGCTTACGGCCACCATCTGCTCCCCATACCTCTATCATAAACTGGATGTCTAGGCATTCTATTAGCATCCCCCAGCGTAACTCCAGTTTCAGCCCTCAGCAGGTTTTACGGCTACCATCCGCTCCCCCAACCTTTATCATCAACTGGAGCCACTCTGGGCTGTTCTAATCTGACAGTATACTCCATGCAGCCAGCCATTTTGGTCCGGTTGCTCACGGGAGTCTCTGATATTTTAGGAGGAACTCGATCGTGATTCTGAAGTTGGCTGGGGGCATGTACTGGTGGTTTAACAGAAAGCACGAGGCGATGTTAGATTATGGGAAGTCCTGCTATGCCCAAGCAGTGGTGCGCTCCCACAAGAGGAGTCACAAGGTTGTGGAAAACGATGACAAAGGCAACCCGGACAGCGTAGACAATCAGTGTTAAAAAAAAAAAAGAAGTTAAAACCACCAGTACCTCGCCCAGCTAACTGTTTCCGACGCGGCCGTTAACGTGCCGCGTCGGACGGGGGTCGTTGCATTGAAAGACTGGTCACAGCGAAAATCAGTGAAAAAACAGTGCTGTAAACCCGGTAGGACCGGGAGGCCCTTCCCCAACTGGAACTGGACTGGTCCTACGGGCCGGTCGACCAGGCCGGTTCCCCCCTGGTTGGCCGTAGCGCATCTTTTTTTTTTCTTCTTTTTAAGCCCAGGGTGTTGTAGAGGCCAAGGACTAGACCCACGGTGATCGCTGGCAGCAGCAGCCGGTGGTTGTCCTGACAGGACAGGCCACCTTCCCTACCTTTCCCCACATTAATGCTCCCAGCGCACCCCCTATCCCTACTATCCTACCTCAGTGTGACCAGCACTCAGGACCATCACCCTACCTGACAGCAGTGACAAGCACCCCCTAACACTAACACCCCCACCCCCCTTTTCAAAGTTTTTGGGTGGGAAGTACCGTCCCTACCCTGCCACTAACACTCCCAGCCCCCTTTTCAAAGTTTTTGGGCGGAAGGTTAATGTTTGCAGAAAGCCAGGTACATTGTTGCTAATGTCTGCTGAAGCCCATGCTTGCTGAAACCCCACCACTAACACCCTCACCATAAACCCCCCAACCCCCAACCCCCAACCCCCAACCCCTGAAATACACCCCCCCCCAACCCCCCAACCCCCCAAACGCAACTTCTCTGTTCAAAGTTTTCTTTCGGATTCGGGGAGATCTCGGCGAGCGCAGTCCAACCATGTTTTCAAAAAAACAAAATTAGAAAAATTGACCCACTTTTGGGCCCAACCGGAATTCTGGTTGGACCACCGGCGGTCCAACCGGCCAGTTGCCGACACAGTCCTGTGAAAAACGCGAAAAAAAAAAAGAACAAAAAAAGATCTACTTTTCAGTTCTCTGTGATGTCGGGGAAGGTACCTGTAGAGACCGTGCCCACTATGTTTGTTTCCAGTCCGATGAGTCCGTATCTCACTGCTATAATGGTGAGATTCAGAATGTGTTTGCTTCCGTTTTTTTTGGCTTGTCCTTCTCTTTTTGTTTCCCTGCCAGCAAGGCAGGGCGCTTCCCGTGATATGTGCAGATGCCCTCGTTGAGGGCAAACCCATACTGAGACATCAAAGAATGTATGTAACCCATATCAGGCCCAAAGCCATGTTTCTTTTCTTTTAGTCTTCTTTTACTTTATAGAATCTGACGATAACGGGACATTTCTTTTTTCTCTGTCTTCTTTTGCGTTTTACAATCTGCCAGCAAGGCCACGGGGCTGAGGCACACTCATTGAGGGCATGCTCACACTAGGTCTTCCCGTAATGTATTTAGCTGTATTCAGGTCCCTAGCGTGGTTGCGTTTTTTTTTTTTTTTTTGGGTACTGGTTCCTCCAAGTTCGACCCGTCCTACGACTGGTACCTCTAGGTTCGGCAGGCTCGGCATACTGGTCGCCCGATGATCGGACTGCATAGCTGGGCGAGGTACTGATGGTTTAACCTCACTGTCGACTCCATGGTCTTAGCATGCAGACAAGTGGAAAAGAGGGCAAGGGGCAACAACTTTCCTATATGATAGAAAGTTCCACATACAGAGTCTCGCGCATCCTGCATTACGGATGCAAATTAAAAAAAAAAAAAAGGGCAACTTTTTTTCTCAGGTGCATGAGTCATTTAAACAAAAACATATAAAGTTATAAACTAATCATAAAGTATTAGCTGTATTATAAACTAGAAAATGTGGGTCCAGTTTTGTAATGATCACACGTCACCCGCCGGCTAGCCACTACCGCATCGTCGACGGGTACTTGATTCTCCGTTCGCGAGGCAAGGACTTGTTATGTGTTCCCAAGGAGCGCTGGTTACGGACTCACCTCCTTGGAGAGTACCATGACTCACGGCTCACCGGACACTTCGGAGTCAATCGTACGGTCACGCGACTTCAAGAACGATTTCGTTGGTCCGACATCATCACCGACCTCATGCGGTATTGTGAGTCTTGCAAGGTTTGTCGACGTCACAAGCCCCACAACCGCAACCCCTATGGCGAGTTGCGACCACTGCCAATCCCTTGGGAACTCGGAATGTCTATTGCCATGGATGTCACCGGCCCCTTCCCTCGTGACCGTTTCGGCCATGACGGTATCCTTATAGTCGTTAACCGGTTAAGTACGCGCAGTTACTTCCTTGCAAGTATCATGTGACAGTTCTCGAACTCGCGCAACTCTCGCGCACCAGTTGGATTTGCGGCCACGGCATGCCGGAAGACACGTCGACATTTTGGACCTCCCTCATGAAGAAATCCGGCACCGAGATGAGACCGAGTTCGGCTCAGCACCCACAAATGAGCATCCAGACGGAGCGGGCACATCAAACTGCTCAAAGAATGCTTCGTACGCTCATCCGTCCGGACCAGAAAGATTGGGTTGACCGCCTCCCCGACATCGAATTCACCCACAACACGCCGTTGCATCCGGCAATTTACGTGACTCCTTTCCAGTTGCACCACGGTAGCGAGAAAGGCCGTATCTTCGCAGCTCTTCTATTCCCTTGGCCAACCGACGTCGACGCCCCTTGCTCTCCTGCCTCCGTTCGGAAGTACCGGGACTTGCTGGCCAAAGTCTGCACAAACATGCAAAAAGCTCAAGTCTGCATGCAGCAGCAAGCTAATCAGTGTTGTGTGCCATGTCCTATCCACGCCGGCGACCAAGTATGGGTTTCCTCCGTGGAATTTGCCAGGGTTGTCACAGCCCTGGGGGTCCGGTGCGGTGGTCCCCTGACCCCGGCCCGGGAGGGGCCAAAAAAAAAAAACCAAAAAAAAAAAAAATAATAATAATAAAAAAAATAAAATAAAAAAAATTGGGGGGTGTGCAATGACAGCCTGCCGCCCTGGCCAAAAATCAAAAAAATGATTTTTACCCATCCCTTCAATTGCGGTCTTCACCGGTCCCCGGTCTTAGGAATCTTTTATTTTGATTCGGAACAGCAAGATCAAGCAAACGATAATTATGAAATTTTGGTGTGCCATGCATATATAAGTTTTGCCAGTTTACCTATTTTGAGAACTGTGACAATATCATCATAAGTCATAATCATCAAGCAAAGTCAATGAAGACGAAGCAAGACTGACCGACTCAAGTCAGAAACAAGATAAATGAGGGAAAAGTGGTAACTCATAATAATCTCAGACAGTACATATGAATAGGCATGGCCAACACTTGTCAAGGGTCCTCACTTACCCCTTTAGAGTCTCATACTCAATCTCTCATTTGACAGTGTGTTTCCTGTGCCTTGAGCCATGCCTATGCACCTCCGGAGATTGTGGCCTTTGGATGTAGAGCCACCTTAAACCTGCAGGCTCTGAGCACTTTCATCCAAGGCCCATGATACGAAAATCAACCATAGCACAAAATTCCTCCCACAAGGTAGGAAGATAGGGCTGAGAGAAAATCCCTCGTCTAAGATGCTTGAACTCGGATGGTTCGGTCACTGCCTAATAGTCAATCTCCACGGGAGATGTACCTCTTGGCTAGGTCAACCAAGTCACCCCAACAAGAACCGTCCGTGAGAGTGAAAGGAACTGGAGGCTTGGAGTAGTGAGTGTAAAGCCTAGTCCTGAAGCTACGGATCAGCTTCGTGCCACTCTCATCAAGCTATCAAGCTCTCGCTCTCTATCTTCGAGATACTTGGCTGCTGCGATCCAGACTGAGTCGAAGTGCTCATGAGTCTCCTTGCCTTTCTTCAAGTCGTGAATGGAGCCCTCTGCAAACTCAGTGTGGACTACAAAGACTGACAGGTCTCTCTGCGTGAAACCAACGACACTGACATACTTGTACTGAAAACTATCATTGAGAGCAATCTGGTTAAGCCCTGCCAAAACTGACTCACGGGCTGGAAGCATTTGTACCTTATTCATGTGTTGAGAGAAGTTGCAGAGAACGAACTGAATAACGATGAAGTCTGATTGAAGGTGATCTGAAAGTACACAGGTCGAGTAGCACTGATGCAAGTATTGTTTTAGTCAATTTTGGTCGACTCCCGCTGACTATGCCTTGAATGATGGAGACTGTATGGTATCCTCTTGCTGATTTGTGGGTTACTGACAGTCCGACACCGAAAGGAGGGAGCATGGGTGACGAGTATTGCCCGTTGAGTACCTTGCTAAAGAGGGGAGAATGAGCAGCACACTTCACTTAAGTCTGGCCTTGGCTTGTTCAACCACAACTTGCCATCGTGACCGTAAAAGTGGAATACGAATTCAATACATTTCTTTTCTCCAACAGTCGAACTGCACGTTCTCTCTGAGCCTGTTTATGCAATTCCATGTCACGGCAGGCTTCTCTTTCCCATCCCTCCTTTTTATCTCAGTTAGATTTGTACTTTATCACTAGAGTCTCATCTTCTTTCATGATTCCTACCACACTCCAAGACTCAGGCTGTGGGTAGAATAGATTGTAGATAGCCTCGGTGAGCTCAACACTCAGAGGGAACAATTCTCAAGTTTCAACTTTTTTTAGTATCCCGTTTGGCTTAGCCGTTGAAGACTTCGACGAAGCGTGGCCCATTTCCTGGCTGCCAGCATCGATCAGCAGTAAGCCCCCCCTAATGTGTCGAGTCCATCGAGGGTTACTCCGACCACTTCACTGATGACTTACCCGACAGCTGTGACGAAACTGATCTGGTGTTGTAGCACACAGACCCAACGGTTACTGGTTACAGACTCCGTTCAACTTGTGCACCATGAATGCAGATTGGATGGGTTACAAGATATAACTCCCTGAAAGCTATCTGGATAGCTTGTAGAAAGTCTGTCAGATCATTCTACTAAGGCTACCCAGTAAGCCCGCCATGGATTGTCTGAACAGTTTTCCCCAAAAGGAAAAGAGGAAAATGTAGTAATGTTAAATGTTCTCGTGATGACTGCTCCCACCGATTGGTAACTACTACCTGCACTGCATTTCCAGCCCCCCTTCACAACCCGCTACGAGTAGCAAGGCTCAGTACCTGATGGTGGACACTGCCAAGCTTCATTCAGATTTTTAGTCCTTAATGTCCTTGAGCGCAGAGTCTGACTGTAGGCAAGGTGACACTGTTCCGGATGCCTCACGTGCTGTACGAGATCCCCGAAAGTAGGCACTCGAGATATAGCTCTCGTGTTAAGTGCAAAATCCTACGCACTAAACCCTTCCTTGTTCACTGAGTTGTTCTCTGGGCTCGATGTCTGATCTCTTTCGGCAATGGTAGTTATGAACATCTGGCCAGGCTCACTGGCAAGGTCAGCTCAGAGCAAACGCCATGCTTAGGGTGAGCCTATTCTAATCATTTCCCCTTTTCTTTACCTTCTTTCTTTTTGACACTGGAGATCTTCAGTTTGGCTCACTAGATAGTAAGCGGAGCTCAGTTTGGTTGGATAACGAGCACGTCGAGGCAGACAGTTGGGCTGTCTATCAGTCCTGTCGTATAATTCAGCATGACTTTCCACAACTCAACCTTACCTGATACACTTTTCTCTCCCATCAGGTACAGAGCTCATAAGGCCCTGACTTAGCCCGCAGCCAAAACGTCGTGTGTAACACGTTCGAGACACTCCCATGCTCTCAACATTAGCCGCGAGTACCTTCTCAATTGGGGCTGGGGGACCGCCCTGACATGACATGCTGCATGAAAGGCAACGAGTCTCGGCTTGAGTATCTCTGCTCAGGTAGCCTCGGTCTTTTGGCGCCGATCACTGACCAAATAGAGTGCTAGGCACCATTACGGACGATACTCTACCAGCCCCTGTACACAACCATCCTTTTTGGCGCCTATCAAGCGAAGTGATGGATTAACAGGGCAAGTTAAAGAGTTTATTTTTTATAACATTTTTGACTAGTCCCCATCAAGAAGAAGCTTTGCTAGGAGATATGCCACCCTTCTTAGTAAGACACCTTGCGTGCCCATTAGACAGAACAACGAGAGATGTCAGTATTCGTTACTTCTATCACGTCTGCAGATGATGCCTGCCATTCTGCCCATTGTAAATCCCCCTCTCCCCCTTTGCGCAGAGATCCGCAGGCCAGAACCAAGGTAATAATTCTCTTGATGGTCAAGAGGCACAACCTGGTCCGACGAGCCTTTCGGAGCAACCAACCTCAGCCTCAGAAGCAAGAGAAAAACCACGAATGTCCAACATAACCACCGACACAAAATTCTCACAACAGGGAGACATGGATGAGAAATGGTAGAATTCGGTTGCTGAAGGCGTAATTTTCATGGTTAATTACCCTTATGATATTGCTTTTAATCTGTTCAACATAAATTTTCGTATGTCAACAATTATGGGCTTCATAGGAAGGACAAAGAGGGTAGGAACAACTCAATAAGTGAATGCAGTGGTTAGTTTAATGGCCTGCACGCGAGCGATTTACAGGCCCATTAACTCAATCACACACTCCGATAGATTGTGATAGTGCTCATGCTCCCTCGAAATGACATAGCCCCTTGATCTCACTAAATCACAGATATACGCACACCAAGCAAAGTGGCAGAGCTCTTCCAAGCACCAACATTCGTTGAGCCTCTGCTAACGGTGTCATCAAGCTCGAGTTCATGCATGACTCCATGGACTGAAGACAACTCGCGTGAAAAACAGATCACCAAATGATTTGCGCTCACATTAACATTCGCTATTAACTAAAGATTCCAATATTAACCCGCATTAACAGATGGTGTTCACAGGATCAGGATATGAACGGGTGTCATTTATAACGGTTGATGGCACTCCACTTCTAACTGTCTCACGCAACTCACTCGGTTGGAGTTCCACGCGGATCCGTCAAACTGTACAATCATTGTATCGGAGCGATTTCCTCGCGAGCAATAGCTGGCAATACTTCACTCTTGAAAATTTAGAAACCTCATCAATCATTCACATGTTCAGCGTTATCCCTGAGAATCGAACCTCATCTCACTCACGAGAAGACTTGTCTTCTACCCATGATCATCGGCAGGAGCTCGACTGGCGTGAACACGACACAGGGGACTGTTGCCCATAAATTGTAGGGTACAACCCCTGTTGCCCTACGTGCTGGTCATGTCACTCTGGGAGAAGCCGAAACCTGACGAAGACAAACGCTCATAGTTCACCAGAGACAGCAGGTTGTACAGTTAAGCCACTCAAGCTTAGCGCGACAAGAAACGAGAACCTGCCTTTCCCTCTTTATGCCCATAGACGGTACCTTGGTTACTTATCCCCTGCAGTCATGCCAAGGTAGGGCGGGTAAAGTCACGGCCGAAATTAACTTCTGAAGCCACATCGCACCTGCACCACTCAAGTAACGAGAGCTTACCCGGCTAGTAGCATAGCGACTCCGACGAGAGGAGCGACATCAATCATGCCATTAGTGCGCAGACTGCTCGATACTCTAGCAGGATCTTTCTCTCCCTCTCTCCTTTCCCCTTTTCATACACCGCACAGTACTTTGTCATAGTCTGTCCATCAATAGTTCCTCTGCTCTCTTGACGTCCGGAGTTGCCTCGTCAATTCCACTGGTGACGAGTGGTCAAACCCTGGACTGCATAAACTCGATCAAGTACTTAGCGTGCCCTAGCATGATCGTAGGATACACACGGTGTGTCATCAGACTTATTAGCGGATCTCAGTGATCCTTCTCCAAATGCTGTTGGCGTCAACAAAAAATTGGGTCACATGCGTCCCCGTTCATCATTCTCGAGTGTACCTAGTTCGCTCTCTCCTGCAGACAGTTATTGTACAGCACCTCCACCTTATCTTCGTCGCTAAATGATCCCTGGGCCAACATCCACCCACACCAACTCTCGTCCTCCCTCGAAAGAGGGATGAGGTTCAGCACGTCCCCGTACACCCCGTGCGGAAGTCAAGCTGACATCAACAAGAAGAATGGAGAAGACCCCCTGTTCCCCTTCATGCGTCTGACATTCGCACATGCTCAGGCTAGTACATCGCTTTCGCTGATCCCGAGTGTTCCACGTGCAGCGTGCATGCAGGGTCCTTCGCTAAGAGGAGAAAAGTGTGATGGTGGCAACCAACGATGCGAGATCATCCCCAATGCGCAACGTAAGTCCCAAGTAGGTGACAACTGTCCCGTGTGACCAGACTCTCCCGGAAGCGGTTGACGTCAACCATGACTACAGATCCATGTACCGCCATTGCCTCACTCTCTGTCTCTCTCTCTGGTTCAGCGTTCTTGTCGACGTGAGTTGGCCTCTGGGCCATCCTCCACGGATTCAGCTTGTGGGTGGTCTCTCCGCCACTGATCCAGTCCATGCCCGGACTGTGTCTCATCATCCAGGTCGCTATCCTCACTCTCAGCTTCTGTGTCACGGTCCAGGCGCAGCTGTTCCCGTTCCGTGGTACCAGTTGAGGTCTCTGCCTCTAGGTACGAGACGGTCACCTTCACTTCCTCTGTGACCCCGTCCCTCCTGCACCTTCTCTTGGCCCAGTTCTTAGCCTTCTCCCGGTTCTTAGCCTTCGTGATGGCTGCCTGTAGTCCCTGGTCCTCTCTCATCTCTTCCTCTTTAGCTCCTTCCATGTTTATCTTCAGCCTCGCCTCCAGGTTACAGCGGTTGTAATCCAAGATGGTCATTGCCATAGGTCCGTCCTCAGCCACCCATTCCACCCTCCAGAGGAACTGGAGGTACTTTGGTCTATATCCGTGCAAGCCGTTTCGGTGAGCCATAGTCGTGCACTTTTCCAAATAGCTAGCACTTGGCACCCGATACACAAGCACAAATGTAGCTCTTATGTCTGAACA
This sequence comes from Chara braunii, assembly GCA_003427395.1. Lineage (NCBI taxonomy): Eukaryota > Viridiplantae > Streptophyta > Charophyceae > Charales > Characeae > Chara > Chara braunii. The sequence goes on along the minus strand of BFEA01000025.1, from coordinate 2,973,232 downwards.
CTTTAGTGCTCTGTCCTTCTGCATCAGACTACCCGCACTAACGCCGAAGTTTCTAATGTGCACTTACCGGTCCATAACTAGTAGCGGAGCAGCCTTAATCTTTATAGGCCACACTCCCTGTAGTCTAAAAAGGGTGCTCAGTAGCGCTCTGGGCGATAAAAACTGTCAACCTTAAAATAGCACTTTAATCGGTAACAGTAATAATAAAAGGGGAAAAGAAAGGAAAAGGTGAGTTGATCAAGCCAGGCGCCCACTTTGACCGTGACCTGCAGTCTTTTCAGTTCAGCCTGAGAAGACTAAAGTCAGCGCGCAGCAAGTCCCATAACAGGATACCGACGCGCACTTTCCTCCCCTCAAAACGTGCCACTAGCCTACCCCTGATGGGTACCTGTGTCCGATGGCAAGGAGGGGACTCATTGTTTCTCTGAGAAGCACCACCATCCTCTGGTAATCCTCAAGCTGCTGACTGATTTCCTTTTTGGTGTAATGTCACCCCACAAAGGTGAATCTCTCCAAGGCATTGGCTGTACTCAGCAGGGGTAAGCTAGTGGCACGTTTTGAGGGGAAACACGAATTTCCTGAAAGGGGACCCAGACTAAACACGAATTTCCTAAAGCTACCCTAACTGCGAATAGCAGACCCAGGCTACCACTAGGACAGACAGGCCGTGAGGTCTATGCTGATAGACGGTTGCTATAGCCTATAGCCGGGAAGGAGAAGGCCCTAGAGGCCGAAATAGAATCGGTACGGGTCGGTCCAGTCAGTCCGGTCTAGATCCAGTCCAGGCTAGGGTAGTACTATTAATAAATCGTAGAAGTCTGTTCAGGGCTTTTGGCAGTTGGTGACGTGTACATCGCGGCTGCGCAACGCATGAACTGATGGTGGTACAGCTTCAGTGTAAGAGGAGACGGACATAGTCGGACCTTCGAAGTGTCGGCCATAGCTGGGACCTACGCTGTTCTCTGGCAGCACATGGGGCTGTTCAGAGGTCCGGGCTATCTGACGTCTGCTGGAGGCAAGAGAAGTTGGTGCCCTGCTGAACCCTCCTCAGGAGTAGGGTGTCAGGGTGTGTGGCGCTGCGGCCATAGCTGCAGCTTTCATCCTCAGAGATCATCTTTGTCAGGAGAGGTGGTGCTGCTGTAGATCTTCATCTGGGAGGTCTTCTGGCACTTCAGCATCATCAGAGACTGGCGCTGGTCTTCTTCTTCATCCTCTGAGAGGCGCTTGGCCTCAGAGGCCTGTTTCAGGGTGGCGCTTCCCTCTGGAGGCAGTATCTGGGTGGCGCTGGTTGTTTCAGGGGCTCAGGGGTAGTGATAGCGGTTACTCGGATTGGGGAAAGAACCGCTGCTCATTTCTGAGCAGCGCATCACAGTTCTTGGGTTATTCTGACAAGTCGAGACTCTGAGTTTAATAAACAATGTGGATACTGTGTCTGAACTATCTTTGCTTCATCGTTTTCTGGATGTGATCTACTCGGCTTTCCTTTGTGACTGTTGTGAGGATTCTGTGGAGCGATTTGCACTTTCAGTGCACTCTGGCATATCGCATAGCTAAGTCTTCCGCTGTGTTTCTCTCTCCCTGTGCGGTGTGATACTCCCATCCTCTCCCCTTCCTTCTGTGTATATATGGGCATACCTGGAAGTCTATGTGAGCGAAAGTTGGCCTTCTGACAACAAACAACCAGGTTCATAACACACACACACAGCAGACGGGGTGGGCTCTTGGCGTAGCAATGGCACTTAACCACACAAAGGTGGCCAACCTTGCATCGTCTATTATATTGCCTATCTATATCTTCCTTGCTTTATGGATGGTTTGTGGATGTTTTGTGGATGGAATGAGGAGAGAGCTTGGGGTTCTTGACAACACACACACACACACACACACACACACAAACACACACACACACACACACACACGTAACCCCCCCCCCCAACACACGCACTCCTGAGGTTTTATGACGGTATAGCCAGTGCAAAATATTTGTTTTTTCATGGTATTGCGAGGAACGAGCCCTCACGGGGCCTTTATCAGACATACACATGTTCTGGGCAGAAGCCCCCAGCCAGCCAAGTGCCCGACCTAAGTGAAGGCGGGCCTGAATATTCATCAGAGGCCAATGTTCGAGATTTTCATATGTGGGTACTCAGGCTGTTGCAGCCCGCCAGTTGGTTGAGCGGATGCGTGAGCCTCCCTAAGATGTGTCGTACAGTTGGCCCAGGCCTTGGCAGTTGCGCCTGGGCACGTACCACAATGCAGGGCCGATACATGACGAAGTGGCCACAGGCCTACGCAAAAGCAGCTCTGTGGACGTACTTACCTCGGGTCCTGCGCAAGTGCAGCCAACGGCCCAAGTCCGGACACTCAGGCCATGCCCAACTGTAAAGGGCCCAGGCCCTCAACTGTAGTCTGGGGCCTGGGCGCTGGCACTGGGGCCCAACCGGAAGCTACTGGAAGCTTCCAGCCAGGCCACACGCAGCCACGCAGAGGATGCCACTTCCATATAGGAAGGCTGGCAGCCAGGGTCCGGCATTCTGGGGGCCCAACCAGAAGCTACTGGAAGCTTCCAG